>PQXJ01000137.1:0-77308 GCA_004786225.1 Botryotinia narcissicola | reverse complement strand
GTGGAGATTTTTTTTTTTGATGTGAAGAGAGAGGTGATGAGTTATTGAGGGGGAGGGGGGAGGCGAGGAGTGGATAGTTTAGATACCTTCTCAAATATATATAGCTACACATCATTCATTCATCAAAGAAATCCCTCTCATAAATTTATACATCTAACCTAAACATCTAACCCAAACCCAAACCTAAACCAAAACTTACAACTTACACAGTATCCACCCAACCATTCACTTAATCTCCCAAATCCCCATACCATCACATCTATTACATACATACACATCACATCTCCATCCTACACACTCCATCCTACACACTATTCTACACACACACAATAAACACCGACACCAACACCAGCACCAGCAACAGCACCAGCACCAACCACAACCACAACCACAACCATAAAATCATCACAACATATCATACTAGATACCTACATACCTATTTACAATTCAATTGAATTCAATTTTCCACAGCAAAATCCATATCCATATCCACATCCATCATACATAAAATTTCCACACATCTAGAAAGCTCTTGAATCTACAAGGTACCATACCATCTATTTTCTTTTCTTCTTTTCTTCTTTTCTTCTTTTTTAGATTTTAGATTTTAGATTGAGATTGAGATTGAGATTGAGATTTCCAGCTATCTATAGCTACCTACCTAGGTAATCTTACATATGACAAGCATTACGATTATCATTATGAACCACAGGGTACCTACCAGTAATGATTCAATCATTCGGAATGTACCTACCTAGTAGTTATATCATGCACCAATATAATCGTAAAAGTTTCGAATATTCAAAATTCATTTGTATGGAGATTTATTTGTCAATATTGATTATTGAAGTGGAGTCAGTCTGGAGTATTGAATATTTTGGGATTAGTATTGTTATATCAAGATAGATATCTGAGCTCAAAAATACCCGAGTTTAATTGATATAAATGTTACTTTATATACCTACCTACCTAGGTACCTATATATATATACAACCGAAGCTATACTCTTTAACATACACTCACTCATGCTATTATATGAGTGAAGTTTGAGGGATTGATAGATGTGGATATTTGAGAAAGCTATTTACTACCTCTACCTAGGTAACCGAACCAGTTTTATCCAGTCCTGCGGATATCCCTTGTCCTCTCATCAAGAGATCCCTTGCTAGGCGATTGATATTCATTCCCCTATGTCGTTTGACAGACGTGATGTATATCCTAGATGGTCTTTGGTGTGAAATGATGTGGGTTGACGGTGATATAGAGATCCATCAAAGGAGAGAAGCTCCCTTGATAAAATGGCGGAAGTCTGTACAAACAATTAAGGTATTGTTATGAGAGCCGAATATTCGAGAGACTGGACAAAAAGCTAGCCTGGTGGTTCGTTTTGCATCTTGATACATCACATCTGTGGATGTGTTGGTAGGTCTGAAAATCCAGGTTTCATTGTTTCTGCGGAGATGGTAACACTGGAATTCTTATACAGATTCAACGAGCGGTGTGACCTTATTCTCCCAATGCAATCCTAGTTCGGATATCTTCACATATTCGTATATTTGTAAAGATTTGTGTAACGTTTTTCACACCTCGTGAATTTCGGACATTGTTAGTCTTGATACTGCAAACCTCCATAAGATGCAACCCCCGCTATCCTTATTCATTCGTACTCGTCTCATCAACCATCTTATTCTCCTCATATAATGCGCATCTGCACATTCGGTTTACAGTCCGTCCATTGATGACTCCCATGTTCCACCTCCCACTTTACCATCGAAACATACCACTGACATTGCGCAATTTCTCTATCCATTGTCTGCCCCTCGATTAACATCCTTCCTCCCCATACATCCCTAGTCCTCGCCCTCATATTATTAGCCTCATCCTCTTCATTATTCGAATCGACGTTAGATTTCCTCAATACAAATGTCAAATTCTTCAGTCCATATAAATGGCTGATCTCTGCCAAAGCATCAAATCGAAATAATCGCATAATTTCCCATAAGTGTACATCGATATCCACTCTCTCAATCAAATCCTTCTGCGCACAAGTTTTGAAATCCATGGCCAAATCTCCGATAGGTGAACATTCTTCGTGGTCAAAACAAAGTGTATCAAGGGCGAAGTTTATGTATATAGTGGAGTCGTAAGAGGTGTTTAGGTGGAGGAGAGAATAGTGTTCGAGAAATAGAGTTCGCGTTTCGGAAGAGATAGATAGGAGGACGGAAGTGGGAACAGGAGTGTAATAAGATTTGTGGATTCGAGAGCAGCGGATTGGAAGAGTACGAGGACCGGGAAGGAGGTTAGACCAGATTTTCAGACGTAGTTCGGAAGGAAGACTAAGAAATGAGGAGGTGGGAGTTGTGGTTGTAAGTGCGGTGGACATCATGATTCTTGATGTATGTAAGAATTGCGGAGCTGAGAAATGTGGGACAGACAAGTTGCAATTCCCCAGTTCAAGGAATGTTTTGGCGTTGATGGTTATCGCAGTTTATCGAATACAAGTTTCGATTCCTTGTGGTGAATGTAGGTTGGTAGTGTAAGTGTATATATTGTGATTGTATTTGTATAGGTTCAGATATTCAGTCTTGTTGTCATTAGGGATGATGTCGTAAGTAGGTGGTCATGGTCATGGTAGTGGCGGGTGCTTCTTAGCGTGAAGCCTAAAAATTAGCGGCACATTACCTTGGAGAAAAGACTTGGCATTCCTTATCAACATCAATATCGTCGGTTACATTGAGTATCGCATGAAGTACTACCTGTGATTGTATCTTTGATCATTGGCAATCTACCTAGAAACAAACCCATCACATACTTGGGACATATACACATATTATTAGGTTATAGACTTTCACCCCCTTGTATTCTTATCACATTAGCACCGTCCTGTGTTCATACGCTAAAACCAGAGTACGATCACCAACAGAGCAGAGGTAGATATGGCTCGATAGAACTCATATGATATATACCTGAAACTGATTTCGTATATGTGTCGTCTGAACTATGACGTAGGTACAGCTGGTATAGTCTCAACTATTGGGATGAAATGTCAGGTGCTAGTGCGGGTCATCATGATGCAAGTGACAGCCCCTCGCCTAGCATCAGATGACTTATTCAGTTATATCTCGTTAGTCACGGCGCAAGATACGTATCTGCGATTTGAATATTCTAAGAGACTCTATGCCTGTTCTGGTTTTTGTCTATTGTTAGATGCTCCGAGCAATACATAGAATCTCTAAACTTCCAAAAACACCAACCCCAAATCACGTATTATCAGCTATATGCCAACCGGTAATTCCATAACTCCGAAAATACAATTCCATACTACTCCAAGAAATCATAGACAAACGAATCCCGAAACTAAACTATCTCCGCGTGGACCAAGAAATTTTTCCACCTAATCTAGCAGATGCATTTCCTCGACCTCATCGTTGTATCTCTCCCAAGCATTCTCGACTCCTTCCTTGTTACTCGTCACTTCTTCCCGCCTCAGTACCGGTAACTTCATATTCATCCCCAGATATGCGAAGTGGACTTCGACTCACTTTATGGGCTTCTGCAATCGAATCCCTTGACGTGTATATTTACAAACATCTCAGGCTGATGTGTCTTTCCAGACGATGTTCTTCTTACTTGAATGGTCTCCAGTAGAGGAAACATTATCCTGATTCTGGCTCTCTATATGCTCATCAAAAGCTTCACATCTCAATATATCTGCACCAAAAAGTCCCACAGTCTTCGCATCCCAAATCCCTTCTCTTCTTCCTCCAGCATCCTTCAATATCCGTATTGCTTCTCGTCTTATCATTTCATCTGGAATGGCGTATTGGGAAATGCTTGTCAGTAAGGGCTCAATTGGGCCGGAAATTTTGTCCGGGAAAAGTCGAGATATGATGTTGTCCAAAGAAAATTTCGCTTCCTTGAGGGACGTAAAGATATTTGAGATTGGTAGAGCGTCAAAAGAATCTGGGGAAACGAGAGAAATTACATCGCATGAAGATCGGGAAACACCAATCAACTAAAAAACAAGCATGTTAATCGACCTGTGCCTTTGTTTGGGTAATATAAAAGGTGAAGGTTGCCTCTGGTGACCCAAGCTATACATACATTTACCAGATGTGCATCAAGACGAGCAAATGCTTCAACCACTTCATGTTCGAGGATATGCGGTGCGGGACTAAAACCAATATGGGTAGTAGTATTTGTCTGACTGGGGATCCGATTGTAAAATTACATGAGATCTATCGTCGTCCTGACACTGTTAATGGCAAGTCGAACATCCCCATGAAAAATTTGAAAACAAATGATGAGCAAAGAGGAAATGAGGGCAGTGCGGATACAAGAGTCGCCTCGAGCGATCACTTTCTGCAATTCTTTGAGCGCCTTTCCGTACTGTTGAAGTGCGTAACGATGATGAAAGTCAAAGTCTGAGAGGAGTAATTCAACGCCCCCAGTTTACATGCTCTATCTAGAGCAGTGATGGCTATGGTGTAATGAAAGATGGATGGTTCTCCCAGACACGCGCGTCTCACTATTCTATGCCAAAGTGATGATTTGCGGCCATCTGCAAGGCTATCTATAGTTTCGCGTTGAAATATTTGGAAATATATTGCCTCTTGATCTCCAAGGAGTGTGATTTGAAATGGAAGTGGTAAAGGTTTGGGTACCAATATTGTTTGTGATGACTACTTAGTCTCTGTTCGAGGAGAAATTCTCCTTGGGTTCGTTTGTGACTAAAGCTAACGCTCTTGTGTTCATCATATCCATCACACATACGGCCAAATTTCTGACAACTTTGACAGCAGGGCTTTGTCTCATCGCATTTAACGCACCGAATTCTACATTTGAAGTTTTCGTCAGTTTCCAAAGCTTCTTTTAGTGTTGATACGGAAGTGTAATTTCTCACTTGAGGTTGCATTCAACCCTCGGACCTGATCCAATTATGAGATCAGAATCACAACAAGGTAGAATTACGACGAACTAGAGCAATAGATGCTCACTGGATCATTCAACTACTTGCAGGTTACGCAGCCGGTATGCGAACGAGATCCAGTGCTTCTGAAATTTTTCCTTTCGGGAGTACTTTGTTCCATAGCATATAAGAGCGCTTTGAATCTAATATTTGCTGATCAAAATTTCAAAACAGAGATTTGTGGAAACAAACAAACACAAGCAAAGCCGATCTAAGAAGGAAGCTTCTCAAAATCCTGGATGCTGAAACTCCAGCTCGATACTAGCACACTTGCTACATACATATCTCAACCATGCTAATATGACGGATTAATCGCAATTCGTGCTCATTATGTATGGTAAGACTTGACTTGGAATCAGAAAGGTTGGCTTACGTCATCATGAAGATACCACACAGAAGGATTTTACTGTCTCTAAACACAGTTAAACTGACTACTTCTAGAATTTCTAATCGATTTCATAAAACAGTTTGACATTAATCCCCCTGGAAACAACAACAACAAAAGTGGAAAAGTCTCCAAAGTCGTCATTAGTTCCAAGCCTCTCCTTCAAATTCATGCTCACTCATGTTCGGGAACCAAAATTTTGCTTCGAAGCTTGGTATCCAACCAATTGATTCCTATTGGTATTTTTAGAAAATTTAATTATAGCGGTCCATTTTAATGGATGTCCTGATTCTCCACCCTCGAATTTTCATCTAATTCCAAAGCTCTGCTCGGTCCCGAAAAGCTTCAACAGGGGCATATCGCTAAGCCTTATCGTAAAGCTCGCGTTTACTTGAACAGAAAAATGGAAGGAACTTATTAAACACAACAACACAGCAACTAAATACTGTGATAAATCAATTACGTTTGAAGCATTTCTATCCAATAATACTAAAATAAAGCTAGATGCCTATCTAGTTAGAAAAACTGTTAAGTACACTCCGCAACAATATGACGTACAACGTCCGTAGCCTCTATAAAAAGAAAAGCAGTGCTTGTATAGATCCGACATCAACTCAGTGAGACCGGGATAGCTATAATCAGGTAGCTGCGCCCTTTACACAACTCAATATTGTCCCCTACAAAGACCGAATTGACTAATTGCGCATAGCAGAAGTGGGGAGGAATTTCTCGGGGTAATCTTTCAAAATAGGAGACCAAACCGCTATCGTGACTCTCATCAAAACCGTGAACAGTCAGCACCCAGAATCCTTGGTCCAAGGACTGATGTTATACACAATTTCCAAATATCAGTAGTAATGATATTAATCCTTTCAGTTGTCGAACTAACCAAGTGAGAACTTGCCACAAAGGAGCCGGGTTCCTGGCCTAATTGAGGACTACAGCTTGCTCTAAACCAGGATAGGAATACTGTCTACTATTTCATATTCGTTCGATGTCGGTCCCCACACTTTCTTCACTTGTGTCTCTATTTGATTCTAGTATCCAAATTTTGGAAAGTCTGGGATGATGATTTTTTAGTTCCTAACAGGGCATTGAAAGATCAATATAGCACTTGGCTCCACAATACGTGCATACAATCACTTAAGCGATATGAAAGTATATGCTGATATTATAAGCTTGCTTTTCCTGATGTCGAAATCTTGGCTTCCCGGGAGACAGTTATAGAAAGTGCGGAGGTGAAGGAAAAGTAAGACAATAAGAGCCAATTACTCAGCACCATTTCTT
Source organism: Botryotinia narcissicola (assembly GCA_004786225.1). Lineage (NCBI taxonomy): Eukaryota > Fungi > Ascomycota > Leotiomycetes > Helotiales > Sclerotiniaceae > Botryotinia > Botryotinia narcissicola. The sequence continues at coordinate 70,667 of PQXJ01000137.1, read as the reverse complement.
ACCGACTATTGTTATTCAACTCTCGACAGCATAAAGGAATGTTTGACCGAAGTCGGCGATCTATTTGAAGAAAAGCTAGAAGATGCGTATGAAAATGTCGGCTAATGTGCTAGTATTGGATTTTAAGTCGATGATTTCAAATAGAGTATGCTGGGTACGAATTCAGACATTTCCGGCACCGAGAAACTGACATTACACGGTTTGATTATAGGCCAAACTTTGTCTCATTTCAAGCTTTATGTCCTTCATTGAATTCAGCAGTAATCATCTCATACAGAAAGAGACAAGAACGTGGAGCTGAGGATTACCAACTGCGTGTTGGCGTTGCTACCACCAAGCATGAAGAGGATGAAAGATACCTCTAATCTCGTCTTCGTTCTGGAAAAGCTCAGAACCTATGAACTTATTGACAGTATCTTCACTAAAGTTATTTTCACATTTTATTCATTTTAAGTCCGAAAACTCCAAAAAGTTTGAGAATATTGTGCATATTGTTGAAACTATGATAATATCGAAGTCACTATCTCGAGACCTAACAATCATCAACTCATCTACCATATGAAATCCTGTGACGATCTCACCACTTCACAACCCAATGTGTCCACAAAACGCCCCCACATCTACCGTCATCCTGACCTGTAGTAATCATTGGCGAGTATTGTTAATTCATGATATATCTTCCTCTTCTCTCGACTCGAAAGCAGCTTCTCTTTGCCAACCAGCAAATCTCTCTTTGTATCGCCGCATGTTCCGACGTAAATTTGCTTTAATCTTCGCGGGAAGGACAATCTTAAATTGTATCTCTGGCAGATCCCACATCAATTTACCAGCTTTAATGTGCTCTTCTCTGAGAACTTCCATCATGTGTTGAGTCAATTTTCTGATATGGCTCTGTGTGAAACAAGAGGCATTAGGTTTTGGTTTTGTCCACTCTCTTTTTTCATGCTCAAGAATAAAGCGATCGGGGTGGTAGAAACGGCAAGCATCCTGGACATCGATTAATTTATCCATATATACAAGATTTGCTCTTTCTTCTTTCGACATCTTCACGCCCTGCATTTCTATCCAGCGAGGGGATAGAAGATGATGATCGACCACAATGGTAAGCGTCTTGAGCTCGCGAAATCCACGCTCCAGGAATCTAGCCAGCCATTCAGTATGAGCGTCCCAGTCGAGATCCCATTGATCGGAAGTCAATTGAATAGCAAGGTTCCTAATTCTTGAGAAATCTTGATCATACACCAGCCGGGAGACCCCAGATATAGTATGTTCTGGGACTTGTGCGAGATTATAGAAGCGTCTAGTTACTGCGTCAATTTCAGCATTGAATCTGGGACGAAACGTGTCGGGCGTGATGAAGAGTGTATCATCCTCAAAATTGAAGTACGTCTGTGGGAGTGAGACTGAACCTGGTCCTTGAACGGTAGGAGGGAATCGCAATGCTTCCGGGTCGTCAGCATAGCATTGAAAGACTCGAGGATACCACTTCGATGCGACTCCATGCGACTCACGGCACGCGAGTAGGAGTGCTGGAATCGGAGCGTTGGATTTGAAGCCCCATAATCTATTGTATCTGACCGAATTTTCGTCGCCGTTCTCTGTGTCGTCAGACTGATCAGGAGCTTGGGGAGGTCGAGCAAAGTTCCATTCTTCTTTGATGGTAGATCTTTCGAGTAGATCAAGTTCGATGATTCGACCAGCTGGCTTTGCCAATCCCCAGATGATGAGACGGAGCTCGAGTGGGAGCTTTCGAAAGGGTGTGAATGTTTTACCGATTTTGGTAGACATCGTGAGAATTTCTGGAAGTTAAATTGATTGGTTCACCAATGAAGCCGATGTTTGTGATGGTGAGATATCAAGATCAGATGTAGAAGAAATGACGGGTCGGTGGAGAGGAGGGAACCTTATATGTAAAAAGAGAAATGGACTGTACGACAGAATGACAAATCATATCACCATATGCCGTATAACTTCTGAAGATCGATTGACCGTAGGCTGAAGTATCAAAGTAGCAGACATGAAGATGTGAACCGTATAAATAGTACGGGCCACAGCAGCTTCAGAAGATTGATTTTGGTCTGTATTGTATCACCCATAGCTCGGCCAAAATCAGCCAGGACATAACGTGGTCATGGTACAGATGATACAACACTTATCGTGATCAAAGCAGATTTGCAAAATTAATTCCACACTTGTCTACAGCTGATATTTAGTCTCTTACCCTTCATGTAACCCCTCCATCTTTCATACTCTTTTGGTTCTTTCCCTTCTTCCGTAGATCCCACGGGCCATGTTTCTAAACAAGGTGGACAAGTGCCTGCTATAATCTTGGGCATAGCATGCCAAGCCCATCTCGTCTCTCCACCCATTTGTATCACATCACCACTCCTGACCCGGATGCAGACCAAGTCTTGTTCCCTGTTATCGATGTGTTCCTCTCCTTTTCTTACGTCTCTACTAATAACGAATAGCCCATCGCACCCGAGCGTGAAGCTCGCTAGGCCTCTCTCGCATTCCTCGGAAACATCTCTATGCACCGGCATGAAATCTTTAGTCGAGTACATTAGGACAACTCCTGATTCGGGAGTAAAGGCATTTTGAAATAATGTGGTAACAAGACGAGAAACATCAGTTGGAAATGGAGTTGGAGAAGAAGATGGGTAAGCTCGGGTGTTCCAATCATATTGAGAGCCCAGTGTTAGCCATCTAAATTTCTTTTGGAGAGCTTGTGCAGCATTGAGCGGTTTGTGTTTTGATCTTGGATCTTTAGGGGCAAAGACTTGGTTCTTGGCTTGATGAGGATAAGTGAAGAAGGAAGAGTCAGGTGGAGGGTAGGGTATATCATAATCATCGTGAAAGTTCGTCTTGTGAAGAGGGTTCGACAGCTCACGATGGAGGAGTCGGGACACAAATAAAGACTGAGTTTCTGGTGGAAGGAGTGCAGGGAATATTCTTAATCCTGTATAAAAGTTAGCTAATTATTTTCCACGAGTGTTTGAGTCAAGTATACCCGGGAATCCGCTGTGTTCATAAATAGTGCATGCCGCAGGAAAGCCAGATTCATCTTCGGCTTTAGTGTTCATGAATTCCTTTTGCGCCTTAGCAATTAATTCCGAGGGAACTATACCCACCGGACTCAACTTTTTCTGCTGCTCGGGAGTCAAGCCACGGGTGAAATCCACGATTTCGAGATCATCGTTCACTGCCGCGTCACTCATCCTCTGATACTTTTTGTAAGCATCGCAAATTGCCTGTGGGGGCATTGCATGCGTATCATGACCATGATGACCCTACTAGATTGTTAGAGCCATCAAGCAAATTCCAGGCCAGACCTACATGACTTGGACCATCCATAGTCACGTGTGGGGTGGTCCTTTCTCTCGATCGATACAGCTGGCCACTACAAGCTTTGCTCTTTCTAAAATTGCCTATTCTTAAGGTCTTTCTTGCTGGAGCAACTATTCGACAAATATTCATGGGCCGTTTGCTTATTTAATATGATGCTTCTTTCTACATCATAGGGGGAAAAATCTTCGATATTCGGGTGTCAAATGATGCGGCCGCTAGCCTCAAGCTAGACCATTTCAAGTAAGCGTTTTCTCACATAATTCACTTCAGTCTCTCCTCGTTGTCTCCATCAAGCGTCAATACCCCATGATTGTGATCTCAATCTGGATCTTCCTACGAGTGTTGTGTCTTTACGAGTCCTGCAAATAACTATGCTGTATTGAGTTGAAAAACAACAATCATTTCACTGCTATCAAAATATACCGGTATCACCTTTCTCAGCAAAGTCAATAGCATATCCATTGAAGCGTTATCGGCAGTATGCTTTATCTGAAACATTCTACATATATATCTGGCATAAGTTTTTGATACTCCGTCCAACTCACATCACACTATACTCCCCTTCACCCCCGCGTTTGATCAATTTCGCTCATTCTTCCATCCCTTCAATTTCCAACCGGATTCTTTCCACTTCCCCTTGATAATCAATCCGGGGTGAAATATCGTCATAATTGTGGTTGCCGATATCATAACTGCTCCCTCGAGTATCATGAAAGGAATCTCTTCATTGGCAAGCTTCGACTGAAATCCTTTAGCAAGTTCGGCCACACGGAATATTGAACGAATAAGGATGAGGACAGTTGCCACAGTAAGATCTGCAAGCACATCAGGTCGTGCGGTTTGTCTCCAGTTTAAGGCGGAGATTTGAAGAGGATTTATAAGGGAATTGTAAGTCGGATGTTTGGGACAATGGAGGTGATGAAATATTAAAACGATTAAGAAACAAAAGTTGGAATTTAACATACCATAGCAGAGATACCTCATTTTTCTTTCGCTTGCCCCTATTTCACCTTCGCCTGCCGCCCAGTTTGCTGCTTGTCTTCGAGTTCTCTCCCCACTTACTTTGGAGGCATACTCTACAACTGTTATCATGAACAGGGTCAAGCCAAATACTTGAAAGCTCAACCCTGCGACCAAGATATTTGTCCCACTGTCCATCCCGGCTTTTGTCGCAGCGGTATCTGCAATCGCTCCACCAGCTGCTTGGAGGATAAGTGCAACCCAGTCGGCAGCCATGAAAGTGACAGAGATGGCCTTGGGGCTAAATCTCGACAAATGTGGCCCATAGTGGAGAAGTATGCGAGAATAGGTCATGTATATTGATGCTGTAAAGAAAACGGGCGCGATTGTTACGCAAATCAGGTAGCTATTGATAGTCAGCAAGATGTAACCTGTGGTTATAACTGGAAGACGCGCATCAATAATGGGTTCGGAGCAAACGGATCATAATGCATCTGAATTCTGCCAAGATAACCAATTATTTCGAGGACAAGACCGGTAAGCATACAGCACGAAAAACTCCATGCTTTCCAACGCCATAGTTGCATGATGTGAATGATGAGAAGAGCAGCAAATATTCCGAGGTAAAATACATTTCCAAAAAGAGTAGGCTGGTAATGTACCATTCCATATTCGAGTGGACAAGTCCCGAGTTTACAGACATTTGCAACAGGCATATTGAGTCGATTCTGGGGCCTCGTGGCAAGACGTTTTAACTAGCAAGTAGGTTTCAATATTTGGAAGAAGTTGGAGATGTAAACGTAAAGATGGTATGTATAATTTCTCAATTGCAGCATTTGAAGTGAGAAGTTCTTTTTATATGATTCATCAAGATTCGAAGGTATTTAGTACAGCTGTGATGTGAATGTTTTATTTCCGATTTCACAACGAATAATAAATACGATAGAGTATGTGACAAAGCGCCACATCATTGGTTGTTTGGATGGTCTCGAGACTTCCCACGAATCAAAGACTCTGATTTTAATCTCGGTTAGAGGTTATTGTGTTATTGCATACCAAATCAATCATTTCTGACACACAACAGGGTCCTTACGAGCGATATGGGCGGTAGGGCCCTTACGATTAATTAGATTAGCGATCCACTTTGTAACCCATCGTTCCCTTCAACGACACACTGCCCTCGCGAATTATGAAACAAAATGTCGTGATATATGCGATTAGCGTAAATACAAAGTATGTTCCTGTTATTATACGTGTTTACTGACACTAGGATATATCTCCCCACGAAACAGGGGGCTCAAAGAGCTTACCCATGTTTATAATTCGGACATACCAGTCAGAAACCCAACGATCTAGTCTCAAACTCCTATCCCTTTGTGATTATGTACAGGCAAGCGACCTTATCCCATTCTTCCATTCTCCAATTCCTCTACATTCCTCCGAACCGTCCTCACTGAAGTTTCTTTATCCAAAGCCAACGACCAACATCATCATGATCCAAAGCCTCCCTATATCTGCAGGATCCCCTACGATACTACACAGCCGCCGGCACTGTTCTTCTTCTCTTTCTTACTCTTTTCTTTCTCCTTTTTCTTCTCACAGCTCTTGTATTTATCATCTTGCTTGGGCTTAGATACATCCGTCTTGATCGTATCAGCCTTTGGATGGCTCAAAACTTTATCATCGACTTTATATCCCCAATTCATTGGGTTTGGGTCGCCTTTTCTCCTAATGAACCCCTTCACGTTTCCAGATTTATCAGTTCGCCAATCTGCAGGCATTTTGGACTATCTGATATATCTGATCTGTTTGTCTGATTGAATCTATTGGAGTTGGATCAGGTTTACTCGGTTGAATGTGATTCGTTAACTTGAGTTTGCGGAGGTCGTTATCGTATGATGTGGGTTGATCTGGTACTGAATGGATGTTGTAAGTTTATGTGTGTTGTTTCTCTGTTTATTGTTTTGTGAAGTTATCTGTTCTGGTGGATGGTTTTATAGTTTGTGTTATGATTGAGAAGGTCGTGAAGGTTTATATGGGTATCTGTGGATCAAATCAAGTTCATGCTATGTACAAGTTGTTTTCCAGCTTGACTGTAAAGCGCATATGGGTGACATTACCGTACAGGGCTTGATTCAGAAAGCCGTACACACAGTTCTACCATATTTCGCTGGATGATATCGTTGTGAATGTCCACTTCCAGTGAAGTGACTATGAATCATTATTAGTTGTTATCTGAAGAGTTGAATTTGCATACGATGCTATCTACCGTACCTGCCTCTTTTCTCTATACAATTTTTAATATAAGCTATTAGCAGGCTCTTTCTGACAAACTTCGCTCCTCTGCCAGGTTGATTTCATTTGATATTCGTGTATATTATCCAAGTTCCGGATACTGCATCGGTTGAAGAATATATACGGTAGTGTTCTCAATGTGTTACAACAACCACAAAGTAAAAACTTTCATGGAGGAGCGGCATACCTCATCATGCTTGGTGTAATCAGAAAATAGTATTCCTCATCGAAGACTGGCAGGATGTCTGTGTAGGTAGTCTATACAATAAAAGTTCAAACATTAAAAAATCCACGGTGAGCTTCGAGCTCCCTGATGAATGGCCTATAGCGCACCAAAACGTAGTTTTTATGATACATGGGGTTTTATGGTATCGCAAAATTACAAATCCGCTTGCTAACACAGTATCACATGCCTGATAGTATCAGGATACATTTCAGTATGTTCGAAATCTCGTATCATAAACTTTCTCAAACATAAGGTCTTTTTTTTGTCTGATTCAAAAATTGCTATGTTACTACTGCCAATCCGCCGTCATCTGACGCCGAAAACTCTAACTTTTCTTGACGCTTCAACTCTTTCTCTTTTTCGCAACAGGTCCCTCTTCTCCCGAACATTCCTCGTCCTCTAGACCAGCCTTCTCCGTGAGTTGTTCTTCTCCTTCTTCTTCAAACTCGCTGTTCCTTTCTTGATGGGCTGGATCAACTGATGGCTTGGGTATTTGCCACTCATATGTGTACATGTGCGCAAGGTCGTGATGAATTTTGACCCTTTGTTTGGTAGAAAATCTCAGTTCGCAGCTGGGACATAGGTAGGGAAGTTTGCCATAGTTTCGCTTGATTGCTGGAAGGTTGTTGGTTTTCCTGGCCCACTTGTTGAATTCTTCAAGCGGCTTAGCAGCAGTCGATGCGAGGGGATCTAAATGAGCAAATGTTGACCCAATATTTTCGGTAGATACCCAATTAGTTTCCGTCTTTTTATTGCCATCAAACCACCTCATCGACAGAATAGCATCGCACTTCTTTGAGTAGCCCTTATACCACTCTTTAGTGTCTCCATCACCGTCTAAAACAGCCTGAATTCGAGAAATCCTCGGTGTCATAGTAAAACCATTCTCCTCCCAGCTCCACAGCTGCACAAATAAGTCTGCCGTGGGCATCTTCAAAGATGGATTAATGCGGTTCATTTTAACCTTATCATGAGCTTCTAATCTTGCCAAAAACCCCATCTGATTCCTCAACGTTCCGAAAGCCGCAATTGCTATCGGATGTGCTTCCGGTAAGCTGCTGCGAACCCCTTTGATCGTTCGAAGGATTTTTGGCGTCGAGCGACGGATTAGGGCAGGAGTTTCGCGCATGACCGTTCCCTTAGGGTAGCACACAGCCACTAACCTACTTTGATTATAGAGTACGGGATCCATTATATGGGTATTTCCTGGCAGGTATGCATACCGCAGACGCTTAGATTCGCCCATGGGAATTGGACCCAAACTAATATGGGAATGAACCGCCTTAAATACCAATGCAGTCATCGGTGCCATCGTCGCATATAATCGAAGTGAAGACACAAATGTCCGGCCAGGCCAGTAGCTCTCGGGTATATTTGACAATACTAATAGCACCGTCCACAGTGCTGAGTCGTCATTTCCATCGATATGCAGAGCGCCAAAATTACCAAGGCTCATTTCTAATGATGCTATGTCTATACCGGAGTAGTTGTGTTGGACAGTTGCTAATAATAGTCAGCAATATTCACAGAAGTCGACAGACGAAGTGTGGTACTTACAGAAGAATCTGTTATCTTCATTCCCAAATGTAATAGGAACAGCAGACTCTGCCTGCTTGGCAAGACGTTCTAATACTTCTTTTGGCGCACAATTCGCTAGCAGGTTGCCAGCAGCTATTGCGACAAGCTGGTTGAGTCTTCTAGTCGACTCGACATTTTCGATTATCGCTGCGTTTAACTGCGCGGCACAGATCGCGTCCTTCTGCTGTGTTATCGTGAAGCCTTGGACATAGGACCTCTTTTGAAGGATCTTTTTCTTAGAGACGCCAATCATTCGCTGCTCGAATTCCGATATATCTTCTCGGGAGTTTGGATCCGTGCTCTTTCGGTGTGCTATCTCGCGAGCCTCCTTCATGGCTTCGTATGCGGGTGTAATATCCTTGACATCTCTCTCTCCGAAGAATTGCGCAGTAAAGACAGGATCTTTATCTTTGGGTCCTGATGCGACGTAATATGGCTGGTTATAAAACATCTCATAGCAATAAGCAGCTTCATCTTCTGCGATGCTTGTGTGCCCTGCTACTTTGAGTAGCTCTGGACATTCTGAATTCTTTATGATAGCCAATTTTTGGTTGATTGGGCCAGTAAATGTGTTAAAGTTTGGCAAGATCAAGTATCCATCCTTTCTTCCTGTATTATTTGGTATTGGTGCTTGATAATTGAAGCACGGGCTTGATTTAGGTCCTACGACCTGCGAGGAACTGGAGGTCATATCTTAATAAGTTGTTCTTTGGGAACGGCTTGTTCTGTGATTGAAGGTGGTGAAAGAGCTCGACTTAATCAAAAAGGTTCTGAGATTCCTGATGGAGTCGAAGACTGAGCCATCGAGTAAAGAGAATAGTTGCAATGTATAAAAGATCACAATTAAGATTTTTCTTGTATGATGAATTGAGTAGAAGGTTCAAGTGCAAATTGTTCAAGTATATATACATGTTTTCAGATTCTGGGAAGTGGTATCGATATACTAACTGGGTTACTTACTACAACCTGTACCAGGCTACTTCTATTTGGTCATGAGTTTTTCTCGCTAGAATTCCATTACTTCACTTTAATATTCTGGCAGTAATTGTAAAAAATATAGTGAAATTAATTTAACACATGAAAATTGATTATTAAAAGATTATTTATTGTATATTTTTAATAGAATTTATAAAAAATTCAAAAACATTCAAGAAAGTTATATGTTGCTGAAATAATTGAATTTTGTGTACCTAGGTAGATATAGCTATCGACTAAATAAAGTACAGGGGCGCTATATAACACTCTCATAGTCATAGTCACTATCCGATGAAATGATGATTCCAATAATGAGAGTGAAAAAAACAGGAGTTTATACAGCCTATCTCAAGGAAAATCGGCCACTGTATGAGGAAGAAGGAGCTAAATTTCCAAGTGTATTTTATGACAGGAATTTTCTCTAGTGGTTTAGATTTCCATCACTTTGCCAACATGATTTTTTCGAATTACTCCCAAGGGAATTCTGTGTGTCATTCTGGATGTTTGATAAAAATATTAATCCTCTGCTACAGTCTCTCAAAGCTTCCTGCCACTTTTCTATTACTTGAATTTTGAAGATTAGGCAATGAATCTGGAGTGCTTTGTTTCTTAGTGGGAGATGAGAGAGTTTGAGCTCCGGGGATATCCGAGGCGAGATAAGCCATCCTGGAATTGAAAGTTATTCACTGGTTAGATTGAATGGAATTAAAGCAGAGATGCCACTTAACACTTCTGCGAGATGTGTGAATCCAGTTCTAGTGCATAATTTTGGTGATCATGCTTTTTCAGCTTTGGCTAGATTTAATTAAAGTTGCCGCCAAGAGTCTTGATAATATATGTATTAACAAAGTCATACCTATGACTCCAAAGGTTCAAAGAACATTCAAGCTGGGCTTGACAGTGGGCGTTAATTTAGACATGTGTGAGTATAAGCGAATTTGGGTTAAGAAAGTTGAGAGCTCCTGGTAAAGCATTAAATGACAATCTTATAGCAAACAGAAATCTCACTTGTGAAGAGTCAAAGCTAATAATCCATTACATCGATTGATCAGTTGTACAACAACCAGTAGCTTTCACTTGCAGGCAAACAACTTTGCTGAAAATTGCCAAGGGAAGAACCAGGCAAGCAAAAGAATAAAAAAAATGACAAATTAAAGTTAATTCTTTAATGTGGCTCCAACAGCTATGGACTCATTTCCTTCAAATAGACACCATTCATAAGTACTTTTAAGCCGATCGTCTATTCTCGAAACAAAAGTGTTCTATAGTAAATGTGCGTTAACAGTGTGAAAAGTAGCAAACCTCAGATGATACTGATCCAACTTTCAAGTAGTTTCACGATCCCAGATTCCAGTAAACAAGATCAAACAGAAGTTAGTAGGAGGAAAACGCTATTTGTTAATTCTGACAAGTTGTTAACAATCGAAAGCTAAATACTATTGTTAGTGGTAACGCTTTATAATCTTCAGAAGACTTGTCACATCCATTTTACACATGCTGAATTTTTAGATAAGTGATCATTTGCCACAGAATTTGTGCATAATGTTATCTTGAATGTTGTAGGTCTTCCATGATCCTAGAAACTAACTAAACAACAAGTTCTAATCCTTGATTGTGGACTTTCCATGTCCCAGGTATTCCATAGAGACAATCCCAAATCTCAGTCTGTCATATCCATTTCAAACATTATTTTCTCCAGTTGCCACCGGGTATTTCCCAAAATCTCTCTGCCCGTTTTGAGAATCGAGCCCGAAAGTACTCTTCAGTCAAACTTTCACTGCAATTGCTCCATTTGTCCCTCCAAATAAATGATCACCTATCATTCTTTGACCATTCTTCCCATGATTTTCCATACAGCCCTTTCCTCCCCAAATTGTACCTCACTACCTAATTCTTAGTCTTTCTTCGCTTCCCCCCTTTGTCTTCCTCGACAGCTTGCCGATCCTCTTGGCAGCGCTTCTTTGTAACCCAAGATGATGGCCTCGTCCTAGTGTTTGTGTGGACGGCCCCATACTGGGTTCCCTCAACTCTATGCATTTCTTCGAGGCGTGCTGCGAAAGATTGCAATTTCTGGCCCTGGACGAATCTTATAAGTTCAAGTGGTGGGGTCGACTTGAGTTTCAACTCATCGTGAAGATGAACAATGTTTCGGGCCAACGTTACAACGGGCCATGCATCGTTCAGTTGAGCACTTGAAGACAGAAAGTCATGCGCAGACTTATAGCTCTGTTGTATAATGGGCCAGATACGATAGGTCAATGGCGCATATTGATCAGCGTCAAGGACTTGCTCAGTCGTAAAAAACGCAACAGGGAACCCCAGAACCCTGACACCAGAAGACAAATTTCTCAAGAACTGAAGTCGCTCTTCAAACAATAAGCCATAGAGATCTTGGCGCTGGGAGAGCATTTGTACAAATGCCCAAGACTTTAAACAAACAGTATCGAACCGATTTTCTTCATCCATGTTGTGAATGGTAACTGCTACCTGGTCCAACACCATACTTTTTCGGACAAGTTCGCAATATCCGAATGAGGTTGTGTCTTTTTTTGGAATATGTTCAATCAAAATATCCAAAGCTTTTACGACTGCCATATTGAGGGGGTTATTGTTTCTTGGGTATGGAGACCCCACACGATGCTGAACGATGGCATCGTCAACAGCGCACAAAGCATGCCAGACGACGCGATAATTTGCGTATGAGCAACAGTCGTCATGAGGAGATTTCTCACAGCCCATACAATTCTCTGTATTGCATTCTGGACATCGGACGATCTGTGGATGAGTATTCTCATTTGAAATTCGGAAAGACTTTGACGGGGTGCGTTTATAGCTAGGCACCCACAAAGATACTCTCGAATAATCGAAAGCGATACCGCACTGTCGGCAATCAATGAAATTGCTTCCTCGAGTCTCTTCGCGCTCAAGTCTCATTATAACCGGCTCATACTCTTCAACCATGCCCTGGCTGTCACCCTCGTCTTCTTCCATGCCGTCATTGAATTCCTGCATATCCGTTAGCAAGAGCACTGTCGTTTTATGATACAAAGAACAAGAACTTACAGTTTCAAAATCCATTTCGGCGTCAGTATCATCTTCAGCAAAGCGAGAATAGAGGTCTGGAGGTGCTAATGGATATTGAAGTGGCTTGTGTGGATCATCCAGAGTTTCTGGGTTCTTTGAAAGGATTGCCAAGCTGAATGACAATCCTGGAGCTCGAAGATTTGGTGAATTGGGTCTGGAACTAACACTCGTGTTGATCATGGCAGATGAGTCCATCAAATTGCTTGCAGAACCAAAGCTATTCGAATAGTTCATGGTCGCGTGTGGTTGATTGGTAGCCGGGGAATATTTGTTTGATTTGAGAATTGAGATGAAGATGTCGAGTGGTCTTTCAATCGATGATTGGCCTTGCGGTTTAATTTGTTTGTAGAAGAAGTGTTCTGAAAAAGGGAGAAAAAAAAAGAGAGAGAGAGAATGGGGATTTCTTAGCTTAAGTAGGCATGGAAGTACCTACGGTGTTGTCGCTGTCGTTGTTCATGGCTGTATCATTCACGATTACCAAGCTTAGCAGAGATTGATCTGTGTTCTTGATATCGCGCTCATGTATACGGTTCCCAACTCATAAGCTCAGTTGAGTACATGATCATCAATTTTGACAATAACATCGTGAAAATGACAGTAATGGATCTAAGCGATAATTTCTGTATAGGCTAGTGCTCTTCATTTTGTCATCAGGTCGTGCATACGGCAGTATAACTGCCGTACAGCCAATCTATAAGAGCCGTAACAGCGAGTTTGAGATGACTATCGTCTACAGATACAACCGTACCAAACCCTTAGTGTTACTGTTAAGGCTGTATGTCCAATGTATTGCATGACTAATCATAATGCGCGACAGCCCGCGAATTAAAAGTACGGGAGCGACTGTACTAGCTTCAACTTTTTTGTGATAGCGCAATTACAGCAAGGTGTGTAAAGAATTTCTTTCTGGAAAACATTTTCAGGTTATCGTCTCTACTCGAATTAGTCGAAACTAACGACTGGAATTGGTTAGGTTGAAAGCTAGGAGCGAAGCGAGACATAGGATAAGGGGCTAGGAGCAAGATTAATACATGATGTTCTGAGTTTCAAAAATATCCTAGGGATAAGAGATTCACGAGATTAGTATTCCACAAACTTGAGTTGTTGTTTAAGGGGAAGGAAATTTCATTGTAAGGAGTATATATTGACCTACCGGTGAGATTTTGCCTGCGTTAAAGGCTTATGTCATATTCATCCTTAATTCTGCCCGTGTGAGCCTCAGGGCTTTTGAAGCTGACCACTACAGTCAGATCTCCTTATGTGTCAAGATCATGTACACAGCCACTTTATTCGAGCTGTGTAACATTAAGTGGGATCTTCACCCCCACATAACATGCATTGCAACGACCTTGATAACTTCCCAGTTCTTCATGAACAAAACGCTTATACCTGAAATTCACGATTCACATTAAAACCGATTCTTCTATTTTGAGATTTCTAATCTATCCGATGCCTCTATTCGATATAGTCAACAGGCTTTTGCCAACCGCTCAACAATGGAAATGGTACGGTATTGGTGCCTTATCTCTCAAGATGTATGGAAGTCGTATAGTATGGCTCTTGCAAGCACAAATAATTGGCGAATTACAAGATGAAGACGCGATAGCATTCAAAAAGATGGCATGCGATGAATGTACCATGATCGCCGTAGCTGTAAGCTGAGCCCGATGCCAAGTCTTCCGAGTACTGACGAAAAGAAAAGGCTGCAATTGTCGCACAAATTGCTATTACAGGATTATCATTAGAATCTTTGAACAAGACTCATTGGACAGCAAAATCTTGTTTTGTGATGAGTCTAACCTTTTCTTTGGTATCGGTATACTATTCCGTAACTCAGCAACGAATTCTCGGTCGACTGATCAAAGGAAGAGATATTCGTGATTGGATACGAGGGAGGAAACAGGCAGTCAACCGAGTCTTTTCGATGGAAGTTGTGTTCAAGCTTGATCCTTGTGAGCCCGACGATTACTCACCGGAGGACTTAGATATTCGCGATCTTAAGGGGGATTTTCAGAGACAATGCTTTATCCCCAGTCCTCTATCCGTCATCACCCTTTCTGCCCCTCAGATGTTGCTTTCTGGCTCTCTTTCTCTGCTTCTTATCGGTTTGGGGATATATTTAGGTAAGTTCTGGATTCGTGGACTAGATCCTACGGAACCAGCTACCGACTCGAGAAATGTCTTCATATTGTACTTTGTTGGGCTATACTTTTCGGGCGGTATGTATGTGGTTTTGGGATGGTTTCATGGCAAAGATAAGCGTTCGGAATCCGACATCATTGATGGCTATATGAATAAACACTTAGCTAGTCACCCTGATTTGTTGGCTCGATGGAATGTTGGTCGTCATTGGTGTCTTCAAAATGGAACTTTGAAGCCAATTCCTGGCACCGAAATCGAGGAAAACCCCCCCCGTTGTGCGGAATGAGATGGAAGAGATGAATAACGTTTGAAGCGTTCTGGTGAAAATTAGTATAAAGTGGTTGTGTGGAAACTTATTCGGAAACAATGTAAAGATTGAAATGACTTCAGGAATACGGATGATCAGAATGCCCGAAAAATTTCTGCGGCTACACGTGTGATCAATCAAAAGGCTTATTTCACGAGCAGGCATGTGGTAGAATAGACAAATTTCTCAAAGTGCAACGTGCACAACCCCTTATAAAACACCTGGGTTCTTGCTGTCATTCAGATGTTCGGCTCAAACATTGGAGATGAACTACTGAAATCACAAGCGCAATCAACAGATGAGTTGATTGCCCCGCTCAATCAATACTTATTCGATTGATATCCAAATCGAAAGTCTAAATGTACTCAAACCTGCCATTCAGCAAACGAAATGAATATCCTCAATCTGCGATTGCACACCACTCATAATGATAGCACTCTGTATAGCACCCCTGTCGGAAATTGAAAGTCAAGCGATAAAGGTTGCTACTTTGCCAACTGAACAATTGTAATCCAAACACAATACCGAGATAATTAGCTGGATTTCCATACAGACCTGTAACCAAACATGAGAAAGAGAGAAGATAGCACTGTTGAAACCGACTTGAAAATGCTTGCGAGACTACTTTGGACATGAAGCATACCGGAATTATATGTAGGGGAAGTCTTGCCCCTCCTTATCAATCTATTTGTATCAGTTGATTGTCCTTCTCTCATCAAATAAATCAAAGTTATTTTATTTCTTAGTAAGGTATTCTCCCACAGATACAGTGACTTGGTTTAGAAGTGCTGCGGTCTAGGGAATCCGCACTGCTCTCAATTTTTTGTTAGTCGCACTGAGCATTTTGCAAACGAGATTTATCTTGACGCTTTTTCATATAATGGGGCGCTACACATATAGAAACCCTGTGGTGGCAGAATCCGTAGTCGACAAAACCATCACTTTATTAACCACAATAAAACCTTAGATAATCAATTATATATTGAAAGAATCGTTTTTAATAAATTAAAATAATTAAGTTAAAAATCTATACCTTAAAAAGCTTATTCTAATCAATAGAGTCTTAATGAAATTCTTGAATTTCGAAAGTTGATTAAAAACTTATTTGTTGAATTCGATTAATAATCAATGGAATATAGGTATATATATATATTAGAGTGATTCAATATTTCTATTTATTTAATACATTCTATACTGTATAGTATAATAGTAAAGCTTTTGATTAAAGAATAAATTGAAAGTGAGTGGCAATAAGAAAGGAAATTTCCTCCCCTTTAAACTTTCGGTTAATGCCTTTCACCCATCTTTTAGCTCCCCCGCTCGTTCCCCTCCTTCTTCTAGCTCCTACACTCGCTCCTCTCCTCTTCCTAGCTCTTACACTCACTCCCCTCCGTTCACCTCCCTCACAACTCTAAATCTCAAGGCTACAGGGCCCACATTTTCTTTTTATTTATTAAAATTCAATAATAAAAGGGTCGCAAAAGGTGTCGATTCTAATTATCATAAACAAAGTAAGCGTTTCATCAGCAACGAATATATCATTAATATCGTAATGTACGTATAGAAAATTTGTATGGGAATTTATATTGAATTTCTCTTCGTTTCGAATATTCACTTTGCCACCACAGGGAAACTGGCAATTTTTCGAATTGTATGGACCCTCTGCCATCCCGCTGTTCATTTCTGGCAACCGCAATACTTAGTATATACAGGCAAAAGTCCTTGGTGAGCTAAATGAGGGACAAAATAGACCCGATAACTCAAGGGCTATCGAATTCAAAATTTCGACACTCGCAGAATGTAACATGATTGCTGTTGCTGTTGGTATCTCACATTCCATATACAATGACTTTGATGCTAATATTGAGTAGGCTGCTGTTGTTGCTCAGATAGCCATGACTGGGCTGTCACTAGAGCTCTCAAATCAGACATATTGTCTAACGAAGACATCTTTCGCCCTCAGCTTGATATTCGCCATCCTGGCTGTGTTTCCTGCCAGCTGTCTGCAGCGTAAATTCAATCACCTACTCACAGAGGAAGAAATACGTCGATGAATTAGGAGAGGTTCAAGGGAAGCGGATGCTGAAAGATGGGCCTGGCCAAGTATATCATCAGTTATTACAGCCTCTGCCCCCCAAATGCTTCTTTCGATCTCGCTTGCAATGTTAGTATTGGCTTTGGGCTTATATCTGGGCCAATTTGGAACTGCAGAACCTAACGGCACAAAATATGCAATTTTACTGTACACCATTGGATTGGTGTTATTCGTTGGAGCATATAGCATAGCGCAATCTCTTGGTATCGAGGAAGTCCGCTCAGAGATTGAAATCATCAATGGGTACATGGCCGAACGGAAAGCAAATCACCCGAATCAAGATACAGGAGATAGGCGTCGGCCTCAACAGCGCAGATCACGACGAGGACGGATGAAAATTCCGAGTCTCATTCGCTACTGAAGCAAGCCGAAACTAGTGGATAGATCTCTTTCGCCACAAAAGAAGTCACAGGGCGAAACTCTTCAACAGCTCCAAGGCCAGAAAGAAGGTGTAAAGATTCGGCGAAGGATTCTCTACTCCCGAATCTTGAGAGAGGTATTACTGAAGATAGCACAAGTAAAAGCGGCAGCGAGGCTAGCAGCAGGAGTAAGAGCAGTATTAAAGGCAAAGAAAGAGATGGAAAGAAAGATTGAGCAACCAATGAATATATCGTCAATCTGAGCTTCTGAACGATTAGTTTTGATTCCTGCCCGTATTTAAACTGTTCCCTATTCGCGGGAAGCAAAATTTACCTATAGAGTCCATTAAATGAGTGTTAGTAAATTGCATTTACACTCGTTCGATATGCTTTAAAATAATCGTGAAAGTAGCGACCAAGTCCCACTAACAACTCCACACAAAAGTGAAAATGGATGTACGAGGAGATTTTATGTATTCAGTCTCCCAAATATATTTATATCTACAAAATATATCTAAACCCTCTATTATCAATCTCCGTCATATCCATCATACCCTTCTCTACAGCCTCTCTTTCTTCTTCTTCACTTATTTCTCCTCTTGCCGCCTGCTCTGCATCTCTTTTCTTGTTACTTGAGTACATATAAATGTACAATACAACAACCATTGCTAACTTAACAGAATAGCCTACTAACATTGCTATGTACGCTGAATGATATCCGGCTTTATGTATGTTAGTCTACCGAGTCACGAAACAAGAACAGAGTACTAGAGAGTGACACGAAGAAGATAAAAGGCACACTCACGAGCTTCACTTTTAATAAAAGTCTGCGGTCCAACAATATTCCCCACACAATATCCCGTAAACAGGATCGCCGCCGTCAATTGTTTCTTCGTATATCCCGCAATATTACTACTCACCATCGTGAGACTCATACTAAATCCCAACCCTTGAAAATAGCACAACCAAAGCGCTACTAATCGTCCCCATTTGTTACTACTTGGAAGACCAACCAATAATCCCGAACCGAGAATACAAATCGTGTTCGCGACAATCATAGTAATACATCTTGAATTCCGTGGGAATTTCGTGCATATGTATCCACCCGCCATTAGCGCGAGGAATTGCACTGCTCCGCCGGGAATTTGTAGGTACTGGGTACCGAGGGTATCGAAGCCGAATGTTCCTACGATGATAGATGTAAAAGATGTAAGAGCAGAATTGGGAACTTGGGCGCCAACAGCCATGAAAAATAGGATCCAAGTTTTTGGATCTTTGACCGTTTGCCATGCTTGATAGGTCTGGAAATGATGGTTCTTTACGCCTTGACGATTAGATGCTACGCGGGAAACGGCAATGAGACGTTCGTGGGGAGTGAGAAATTTGGCTGTGGAAGGGAGATCCGGAAGAAAAATGAGGGAGATTACACCCCAGAAGATGGAGATGGCTCCGAAGATGAGGAAGACGTACATCCATTTGGGGAGACCGGTGGTAATGTGTCCGACAGCGTAGCCGATGAGACCTCCAAACATGGTTGCGATGCCATTGGTACAGTAGTAGGTTTCAAGACGGAGAGGTTGCTCGGCGGAGGTGTACCACATAGACATTAGGAGTACGAAACCAGGATTTATGGTTGCTTCGACGGCGCCGAGGAGGAATCGATTGGTGGCTATGCCGCCAAAGGAAACGCATGCCGGAGTCGTGATGAGGATTACTCCCCATGCGATAGTGGTTAAAGAGAGGAATTTTCCAATAGGAAGGCGCTGGAGAAAGTAGCCTGATGGAAATTGAAAGAATAGATAGCCGAAGTAGAAAATCGAGCTATTTGCATTGTTAGCATGGCCTGAAAACTATCACGAACGAACAATGCATATAGATAATCTCACCTCAGCCAGGAATACTCTTGTCCTTTCAGATGGGTACCCTTTTGCAATCCATACACACTTGAAAAGTTGATAGAATTCTTGTCTAGATATTGCAACATATATGTGATGAAAAGAATGGGCATGAGCCGCATGTCAATCTTTCGAAGCACTCTCTTCGCTTCTTGAGGATCGACCTCGATATCCCTAGCATCTTGAAACAAAGCATAATTATCATCCAAATGAGCAGCAGCAGCTGATGATGAACTGTCCACGGCTTTACTTTTTGATTGTGCAGGAGAAGAAGTCACATGCTTCTCATCATCAATTGAAGTTGCCATTTTGATACTGGATTATTGCGAATACAAACTCCAGCAAATCACTCTCCTGGATTTCAAGACTTTAAAGAACAGCCATTAAAGATAATTGCAGTGAAAATTTCAAGAGAAAATCATCGCTGATAAGATCCACCTCCAAACCCCCAATATTCGCACACCAAATCCACAACATTTGACGGCCAAATACCTGGTTTCCCCTCACTTGAGATAGGGAACCAACCACACATCACCATCTTGAGAATTTCATCAATCAAAATGAAGCAGATAGACCGAATACCACATCGATTGATGCGTATCAGAGGTCGCTTCACGGTTTATCTTTGGATACAGAAGATGGTGTGACACGGAAATTTCCTATTCTGGCAGATGTCGTGATAATTAGCTTGTTTGCGCGATTGGAAAAACATCATAGGTACTTGATTAAACCCACGCGTGCGATGGGGACAATGATGTATGAAGTATTTGATATATCCAAGCCTAGATTCACGACAGAACTCGCGATATGAAAATGATTTCACGACTCAAAAGCAAGCTTCAACCAGACTACGACTCAAACAGTGTACAAGGTGAACCACGAAATAGAGATATATCACGTGTTAAACGCGATCCCGACAATTCAGATCAACCATGTCTCCAGGCATAACAAGCGTAGCACAAACCCAAGTTCTTCAACTCTGGACCCAAAAGAAGGGACCGCCCATGACAGAAACGAAGAGGGACAACAATCTTCGTCAATGTCACCGCACCCCTAGAAAAAACGAAACCCCAGAAACGCTTTTTCATTTCCAGGTCCCCATGAAAAGCCAGCCAGCAAGCAAAGTCGGCACCCCCAAACACCCAGCCCAGCAGCCCAGTCGCCGATTCACCCATCCCACCAAACGGCTTCCTGCATACCGTCTCGATAAATAACATGTGCTGTAACTTCACAACATCTGGAGTGCTACTGTACCAGAATTTGGGTTACCGATTACATTACTCAACTAATGTATTTCACTACATGTTCACGACATTTCTATTGCATTTTGCATTTCCAGTGCATTTCATTTCTGGATCTGTGATCCGTGTGCGTAACTGTCTCCATCTGATCTTCTTAGCTTTCCAATATACCTCGTACATACATACATCTATACATACCTACATATCCCAACTTTCCCAAATAACGACTTTGCAGACATGTAACGAGGTTCCAAGAAATCAATTCCAAGGTCTTATTTTTAGAGATTTCCTGATTATATCATGCTTGCATTCAATATGCTAAGAGTAGCTCACACAACATTCCTACTGCATATTCTGTATTCTTCTTTCATTAGTGTGCAGCGTGAATGCATGCTTCACCGATTAACTCTCTACTAAATCTACCTGATTCTATATGCGAATTATTGTAGGATTTATTGATTGATTGATTGATGAATCGAAAGACCACTATTGGCACTGTTTACGAGGAAGATATTCTACAACCACATGCCTAAAGCGGTGAAGGATGCGAAAGGGAAATGCGATACGAATTCGAGATTGTGATTTGTAGCTGGCTTTCTCCTCGTTTGATGATGATTACCAACAATTCGGAAGACTTGGAGAGATTGGATGTAGGAAGAGGAACACTGCAGTCAAAACTCGCTGCATTAGCAGTTTCCAAACACGGTCAACGGAATGACTTTTTTTGTTGTTTGAGTTGGTTTCTGGTTGAATTTCTTTTTCTGTCAAACTAGTTACCGGTATCTTATCCCCAGCCAGTAGTACTCCTGCTACAATACATACCCTCCGTACTTTCGTGAAGGGATAATATTTCCAATTTTCTGAATGGTTTGATTTCCAGAGTGAGTAATGTTTCTATCAAATCTTATATTGTGGCTTGCTCGGTCCTGCGGGTCACGAATCCTTCCGTGTCAGCACATGCATGCTGCAGGAGAAAGGAAAGGCAGAGTAGGATTTCATTACGCTGCGCACTATCCTCATTATTTGCCCAGTTGCTCATCCTGATGTCCGGGGACCGCCAAAGCTGAGAATGAGAAGGGCAAAATATCTCATGCGGAGGAGAGGCACAGCACGTGGCGCAATCCTTTTAGGCTTGGTAAGTGCAAGATTGGGAGTGCGATACGGCAGTGAGGGTGTGGCGATTCGGCGATACGTAGTGTGGTGGTATGCTATTCATGTCGAGTACCGGTGACTGTACCATTCTGTACTGGACTGCACAAAAACGCGATAAGCTGCAGCCAAGATGGTGTTACCTTTGATCATATTGATATCGTAATACGTGTATATCGGCATCATCTATTTTTCAGCAGATATGCGACTAGGAGATGCTCATTCGTTCAAGTCGTTTCATGGCAGGTGTGCTGAGATCGGGACTTGCTCGTGATGGAGGGTATATCAGGAACAACATATAAGGCTGTACTTGTGTTTCATTGGTGCGCGGAAGTTGGCCGTTGCCGTATTGGAGTGTCAGATCATGTGAGTTTACATTGCTGCTTTTTGAGTTTTCTATTCAGTTTGAACCAGTAGGATCTATTACCCGGATGTCTCGGAGCAACTCTCGACGTGGCAGTGTTGTTCCTTTTTTCCCTCATTCAAAGGAAGTGTATCTCTGAAATGGTCGTAAAAGCTATCACCAGAATGGTAACAATTCATTTCATCGTTCTAATCGTTTTTCTGATATTGTCCCGTGTGGACTTTCTTATGCATGAAGCATTGGAATTAGATTAACAAATAATTTGTTTACCGAATCAAGCGTAACTGCCGCCTTGTGACTCCGTAGGGAGCTGTTGTAGACAAAATATATCGTAAAAAGATAGGTCTAGAACTATTGTATGTGGGAATGTATGTGTGGGGGTGGAAATTCAGGGAGCACTCAAAATTGAGCCCCGTTTGTCGTTCTGTAAGTAGATTTGATTGTCACTGTAGATAGGGAAATGGTGGAGTCCTCATCCCAAGACCGTGCCACTTCATTGGAGCATTGATGAGAGGTGAAGATTGGTATCCTGATTCAGATGAAGCGGGTAAGATAATAAGGTATGCATCAAGGGCTCTCGTAAGTTCTTCCGTAAAGCCTGAAAGTTACATTCGGATCAGCTTCCCCCTCAAGCGAGTGTCTAGGATTCAGTATCGGAAACATCTCAAGTGCCCTACGTAAAATATGTTAGAGTAGGATTGAGGAAAAGCCATTGACGATGTATTCAATCTTGGATAAGCTAAATGTCCGTAGATGAGGGTTTGTGCCGCGAATCATACGGACGTTGAGAGTTAGTTTGGCGGTCTCGAGGGCGCTTTACTTTAGGCTCTTTCAAACGTCGTCAGAGTCTTGCTTTTGGTTTCGCGACATATCCCGATCTGGCGCTGATCACAATCTATTTGCTCTTGTTCTCTTGTGGAGTTTTGGGTCGAAAGACTCGAAACGATTATCCCGCAACTTGGAATGGAGCTGTTTGATCTTCAATCAATCTATTAGCCATTTCCAAAACACCAAAAATAGCTTCGTGTTTAGACGTGTTCCAACTTATGTTCTACGGCTAAAATTACTAATGCAGTATGATACGATGTTTCTCAAATGGCCATACTCTATTGAGGTATATTCCGTTAGATAAGTCATCGTGTTGCTCATCTCGGCCTCTTTTTATCAGAGATTGAAGGACTTCGGAAGCCCTAAATAAGAGAAGAGATATGTCGCAAATAATCTGTCGAGTAATGCATTGAGGCAACCAAGAGTCTATTCGCCACGGGACTTGCCATAAATTCATAATTCCTATCTAGTTACTCGGGTCTCGTGGCGACCCGACTTTTCGTTTGAACGGCTAGATACAGAATGTGTTTCCCGTGGCCCAGGTAGTAGGTTACGTGTACTTGGGGAAAATTCCATGAATCGTTATCGTCACTTCAAAATATGATGGAGAATTCACATGATTTCTGTTCGCTGTAAGGTACAAGTGTGTCCCATCATCCCATGCATGTTTGCCATGAGGTTGATATTGACATTTTCCCATGTGGGAACTAACCTAAGTGCAAGCAAGCATTAATGTCGACAAGGAATTACAAGCTGTCAAACAGGGGCTGGTAGGCAAAAAATGAAAGTGTGCAACGGTTTGTTTTTAGGTGTCTTAACACGCATAACAGGGGATGGATTCAGGGAAAGTTTTCAGGGTGTTGTGGCGTCTTCCACCGACAAGCCCAGCAGCTTCCTCAATCCTTGTGATAAATTTCCCATGCAAGCGCACAAACCAAATCGTCGTTTAATCGAACAATGGAGTAGGGATGTGCAATCAGAATAGGCGTTGAAGAAATGACAGGATGTTTTCCTTCTTAGCAGGAACTTTTGCCGTTGAGTTTCGGAGAATGCGCGACTTCTTTGCCTGATTTCTTTATTGCTATTGGCTCTATTGTTAATTGAGTCAAAACGTTACTTCGTGTGATTATGTGCCACCAGGGCGCATGTGAAATTTACCTCGGTGGCATGATGGCATCGGACCTGAGTCCCAAAAGCTCAATATGAATGGTTGATCGTGAAGAGGCCATCAGCGTAGTTGCGGCGATAATGTTTGGTCCATATCCGACAGAAAAAATGTAAGCTATAATAGTGATTGTGTTGAGGATGCTTGAAAATCAAGATCCAAGATCGCCATTCCCCAAAGAATTGTACCGTGGCCCCCCTTCCCTCCCGCTCTGACATGTCATGTTGGTGTGAGATGACAATCCTCGAGGGGAGCTCGTTTTTACCACGGTCTAATTCTCCGAGGCAGCAGGGCAAAAGGACAGCGTGCAAGGCTTTTGAAGGACCTTGAGGGTCTACAACCCCAACTCAAGCACCCCACGAATGGTTCACGATGCCGGTACTGGGCTCTTCAGCCTGGGAATCTACCATGGATTAGAATAAACTTAATAGCTATCAAGATCCATCTTTCCAACGTCACTTGGTGTGAGCCTCAATATCTGTCACTTATGTCGTGAACTCGGATTCTATCATGACTTCGCGTATAAACTTTCAGAATCAAGTGAAGGAGGTAGAAGAGATTATTTTGCGCGGCCCGGGTAAAACGGTTATTACTAGGATATCGATTGGTCATGAAGGTGGTCCGGAAGCTGGAAGGCATCTCCACACGAACTTGAAAAAGAGCTTCCAAGAAGGAAAGAAAAGGAGATATTGGAGTGGGTGCAGATGCGAGAAGATGGCAAGCGAATTGAATACCCAGTCTCATTGGTAGACGGCGAGACCGAATTTTGTGATAAAATTGCACTCCCCTTCATTATATCTAAACTTTCGGCATTTCAGCGAGCGGGTGAGAAATTAGACGTTGCATGATTACTGTACCAGCTCACCGTCATTTTGTACATGCGGAAGTTTCCTTTGCTCATTTCTTTTCCATTTGCACAATGACGGAATTTGACAATGAATTGAAGACAGATATCGGTCTCCGGACTTTTTAGGCATTAGAAACTAACGGTCGAATACTAAGTCCTCCGACTAGCATGAGATTAAACCTTTTCTAGTCTTCGTGATCGTCTTAGTAGATTCCCAATCAGAGCTAAAGTTTAGTGCAGAGTAAGGCAGGCCATATGGAAAATTATGAAAGGTAGAAATTGAAATTTTCTCACTGCTAGAATTCCTTCCCTTTCATTGTGATTTTATACAATTATACCTGAAAAGAGTATACCATCGGCACAACGAATCATTACATGCTCTGAAGCGATTGTACGTGATTCATACGTGCGAACATCATCATGAAACTTATTTTCAAAGGCTCCTCCTCAGTGCTCACGAACCGAAACAGACCAATGTCACCATGAGATGCCAAGGAAGCAATTCCAACATTTTCATGCCATCTCGTACCACTCTATCCACAACGATTAGCCTTTCAAATCCTACCGGTGTTGATCACGTCTCTCGAATGACCGAATAGGGAATATCTCCGATGCAAAGTTGCGCGGCCTTTTGGTGGAAGAATCGAGCCGCTGGACAATCAACATGATTGTTTCGGATAGTGATATTGTGGCTTTTTTGTAATTGGAGTCTGCAGTCCATACTAGAATCGTTCATGCTTATTACCGGTTTTATTTCGAGGAGATTTTGCCCTTCTGATGATCGAGTGATCGAAATGCTTGGTTTGATACTACTATAAGAGGTTTAGATTTGGATGCTGGTGTCATGCACTCATACTAATATGTACTCGCTAGAAACTTTATCGAAAAGCCTCTTTCCTTTCTCACGGGTTAATAGATTGCGGTGGTAATAGATAGTCATCGATGTCAACCATTGATTGGATGATGGCTCTCAACTTCTCCAGAGTAACAGGACTCGATTTCAGATTGATCGATTGTGTCGGCATACGTTGATTTCAAAGATTCTTACCGTCTTTTGTCTCTTGAGTCTTGGTCGACAGGACAGGACAAGTTTGTTTTGACATACCGTAGATGGTAGTAGTGACGCTAATTTGAAAGAGTAAGAACTTTCCCCAAAGTTTATATTGTAGCAGTTTATGAGCGTGTTGATAGCAAATTGCCCCTAGTACCATTTTTTTGGCAGTATGCTGAATGTGACTCTTCGTTCTTTCGCACTCACTCACTTCCTTCTTGATTTCACTCCCCTTGTCGACCAATTTCCTCCAAAGTTTATCACAACCCATGATCCTGACACCGTTCATCTCCATTTTCATTCAAGGTTGAAGCTGCAAACACTCCATAGTTTTACACTATTACCTCTAGTGAAGCGAGCACTTCTTCATCATCTCTATCCATCCCTACGTTTTCCCCTCAAATTTCAGCCCTCTTTGCCTGGAGCCCTTGACCTTGCTGGCCTTATAACTCCAAACCCAAATATCTGGACAACAATCGATCATCCCAGTTTCTAAGCAAAAGCCCTGCACTGCACTTGTCATTTGTTGACAGCTACAACAACCCAGCCGTGTAAATAAGTCAAGCTTTTTTCTGCAATCGACGACAAGGATCTCCATCACAAACGGGTGTAATTGCCATCCTTGCTTTCCGCAGAGAACCATTTGGCAGAAAAATAAATTATTGATCACCGCCTTTTGGGAATAGCAAAATTGAAGCTATTCGGAAAGAATTGATATTGAGAATTTGCTTGGTTGCGATTGTTAGAAGTTGTGGAATTTCATGTATTCAAGAGAAGTTGGAATTGTGAGTAGCTTCAATCCTGCACTTTTGAATACGAACATATTAGCTTTATAGTTTTGACTAATAGTGATTCAGTACCTTGAGAAATATCAACATAGGCATTGGATCATAAAGTAGCTACCGACTCGCTCGAACTCGTACCTTCTGTGTTCTTGGTGTAAGTTCTCCCTCCAATCTGATGAAAGGCTCCAAAACTGTTGAAATAAGATTTTCTCATAACAATAACAATAACTTCAACAACTAAAATAATATTCTAACTGACTATTAGGTCAAAAAGAGTGAGGTCATTGCACTCTGTACTTTAACACCGAAATCAATAGGTTTATTCACATACGGTCTCGCTCCTCGAAATTCTACCGTACAATACAACAGTTTTATCAATTATATCGAAAGGTGAGATGCGGTTAATTTCTCCATATTCTCCTACCAAATCTCTGGAATTCTTCAGGTGAAGTGAATTTGTCGAACATCTCCACATTTGGGAAGAAGCGCGTTGCGGGCACATACAGCTTTGTTTTAATTAGCGATTTTTACCGGTAAACTTCTTGTATACCATCACCTCGACCTCGCGATATTTTCATCCTTGTGCAATGTGCTCAGGTTACAAAAGAGTCACCAACTGTACAACTCATCAACGTGGTATCTCGTACAAAAGAGAAGACGCGCCGTTTCGAACCATAGCGCAAAGGTGAATTTTCTTGACCGCAGTTTATCAAGCAAGATTTCACTTCAACAAAAACAAAGTCTTCAACAAAACACCTTTCCAGCTGGACTTTTGCGATCGTTGGTACCAATTCTTTCAGCTAGCTAGCTGCATGCGAACTTCACACAGATGCTAACCTTTCGTGTTACCCAGACTCGATCTACCAAAGATTAAGATACCCCAGTCGACTACTACATACCCGCCCACGATCTTCAGCGGCAGCCATCCACCCCCGAGATACTCGACGAGCATAAACTGTAACCATTCACCTGGAACTCCGGTCTGCGTCTGCAAGTTCGGTTAGACCTTTGATTTCATTGGGACCCTTTCCAGCACAAATCGAAAATATCGAGAGTAGGGAATCGGAAATCGGAAGATCGAGAATATAAAAATAATCATTGGGAAGAGCTAAACGTGGGAATCATCGCACGGCGCATTGCACACACACACGCATCTGCCTCTATCCGCAATTAATCCCGTAAGTCGACTTCAATTCATCTTCCATCAAGGCATCTAGTTTTAGTACAAGTCATGATTGAATTGCCATCGGGGCTTCTTCAATTATTTCGAAGATCTCTTACCGCCACAAATTAGTATTCAATATTTCATAGCTATTTCGAGGACCATTTTGCGATAAGAAAATCCATCGAATGCTTATCGGTGAATGAGCAGGGCTGCCCTCCTTCAAGGGTATTATTTTACATGGGATAGCTTTCTAACTAAAATCCTACAGGTAACCAACTATCCACCTTCTGCAACTCTACACCACAGCGGTGCATATTGGCCGGACCTTCATTTTCACCAGAATTCTTTCGATAGGAAATCCTACAAGTAAGTGTTCTAGATTGAACTCTTTTCATTTCTCCACCCCTCGATGTACTGTTATTGAGCCATTACTGCGAGGTGTTTCTCATCCTTGCCTCTCTATCCACCCACCACATATTTAGGCGAAGTGTCATCCGCTTGCAAGGCTTGTTGCAGATGACCAGCTTTATGCCCTTGTATGGGTTGCAACCTTTTCCATATTTCTAATCACGATGTTGAATCTGGTCGACTTTTGTTTACCAATCGATCGACCCATGTTTCTATAATATATCTGTCCATCCGCTCGCTCTTAGAAGACCTGGTATCTTACCACGGTTATCGCTGTGCCTTGTTCTTCCGCTATCAGCCTCACTCATATTGTTGCGTCATTATCAGATTTCTGGTTCATCCGTACTTTGTATTGTGTTGTATGCATGTAATTCATTTGTTCTCAGGCTTTCTACTATTATGATTCCTTGGAATATAACTAACATGAGAATCAGGCCCTAAAATTCATCGCCGACTTTTACTGTCCTACCTTCGACTTTCATTAACATTGTAAGTTCCAAACATAGTCATTATGTTCTCAGCATCAAACTATCTCTTCTATGGTCCAGTGACTACTAGATGAATAAGGCCCCTCGCGTCCCCAGGAAGCGTACCCTGCCAGGAAAATGTCTAAGTTGCGCCACCAAAACCCTGCCCGGTCTGAATTCTCTATCCACACCAGCGATCTTGGGACGGACGTCGTCGGTCCGGCCCATATCGTATTACAGAACAGGCGCATCAGCTGCTCAGATGAACTTTGGGCTTCTTTCGAATTGCCTAGTGTTCACCAGCCTCGCCAGCTTCAGAGATTTGACAGGAACAGAAAATCAATTGATTCCATTCCATCCCTGATTTGAAGGTCAATTGAATCAATTATTCATACCCACTTATACTGATCGTATCATCCTTTTCTGCATCCGTAACCCATTAGGATCATCACAGCTGGATCTACGTACTCGGGGAATTCACAATGGAGCAACTTGACGTTTCTCTTCCTTGCATAGCCTCGCACTATGGACACATTCTCTTTCGACGATCGCATTGAAGTGGCATGAGACAATTTGAAATAAGGATAAAAGCTAATATAGAAACTTGCAGAAACAGCGATCTACACCATACACGGAACTCGTTTCATATCCCACCCGTCGAACGCGTCAACAACCCTTCGAAACATCAAACCGAATCGTCCGTTACCCGTTAACTGTAAGTTGGACCCGTTCTCATTATGTTGCAATCTTGCACCAAGCACGGATGTTGCATGGCATCGCATGGCATGAATACATTGTTATTCTTTGCTTTACATGAACAACCATTTCCTAGTATTATTTTTCAACAGCCGTCTTTAGGTGGCTGGTACTTTCGTGGTTATCGATTAAGTGCTAACTGAATTAGACATCACCCTCCAAAATGTCCCATCGTCAATATAAGGAAGAACCTGGCAATGCAGTGAACAATGAACACGTAAGTACACAATCTACTGTGACTTTGACATCGTATTGCATATCCGATGATCGATCGTATTAAAGTTAAGATTTATGCGCTGCCTTGTTTTTTCATCCTGATATCTTTCTGGATTTCGCAAGTTGCACTTCTTTAGATAAGATTACATGGATAAGCCTCCTCGCTCATAAAAGCAAGCAAGGAAGTATGGCTTCCATAATTTTTCCAGAACATAAATTTAGCAGGACTCGAGTAAATTGTGGATTCGTAGGCTCGTTTCACAATGAACAAGGGATCTCGTTTTCAGCTACCCAATCCCACGCGAAGAAGGCGAAAAAAGTTTAGTTGGTGGTCGAGTCTGTGTACATTTTCTGCACGGTCTTTAAGCCATTCGTTTGACGGTTAAGATCAGCAAAAGGCAAGGTGCTTTTAATCTCTGACTGATTATTTTGGGCTGGTGGGTGGAACCAGTCAAGCCCTCATTTTTGATTGGTCGGCTTACTTCGAATGGAGATTGTAATGTTGCGCACGTATGCAGCTAAAAGTTTATGTAGATCAAAAGATTGGTGTGTACAAATGGCACCTGATGGTTTCTGAATTTCTCTAGTGTGATCTTTCATCAGCCTCTGAAGTCAATTTTTGAGATGGTTGTATGATTGATTGGATGCGAGGATTCGCCCTTTTCATCTCTTATAATGTATTGGTTCAAGTTGGCCGACGCAAAAACAATTATGAGGAGGAGGATTACAAAAGCATAAGCAGGATATTCATACTAGGCTGCAGGAAGTCTTAAGGAGTCTTTGGTATAGTGGCTTGCCAAGGTTACAACGCCGCATCAACAACGGATGGTGTCTCTTTATGCTTCCCTCTTCCATTCCATCTTAAACCTTCTAGTAATATTCTGACACACGAACTAAGAAAGGAAAGTGCCTTTTAGCTTTTTAGCTTCTTAGTCGTGAGTCGTAATCGTTTATTATTATTCGGTAGTAAGATTTTATTCTTTTCATTTCCTCCATGCAATTTGCACATACTATACATAACAATTTTCCCTACACTACTCGCCTCATTCTCCTAAATGAGTCAAGTAAATTGGTTTTAGAAAATTATTATTATTTATTTTCGTATAGTACTGCGCAAGTTCATGTAGCTGGCCCCACTTTCAATTCTCAAGCTCAAGCCCAACATCCTTTGAAAATAGACTAGTTGCCTCCACTCATACACACCGCTGTCTTTTCAGAGCCAAACGAACCGAACCTGGCCCGGACCATTTTTATTTCATTTTTTTTTTTTCCTTGTGCACTTAAAAAAAGATGTTATAAACTGTAAACATCAATCCCCCCACCTCCTTGCCCCTGGCTACTTTCTCTTCCCTAAATTCTATACCCCATCTGGTCTCAATACCTTGCAACGTCCGCGCACCTTTTTACATTTTCATGCGATATAACCCTTGTCACGTTTATACCATGCGTTGTCCTTGGTTCCACTGAATAACTTACATTTCCCTTTCCCTTGCCCTCTTCCACATTTCTTTTGATCATTATCAAATCCATCTCATCCATCCATTCGAAGCCCTTGTTCTTCAAGCTTAATCTTCCCCATTTCAGACCACTCAAATTACCCTGCCTATCTCCGGTCCTGCTTGTTACAATCATCTATCTCATCAAAAGCTACTTACCCTCGTACGTTATCCTCGCTCAGATCAATCTTCTACCTACCCCATTCTGTTATTATTCTCCGGCTCCTTCGAGTCTTTATTCTTGCTCATCTCATAAGCTTTTCACCCTCGTCAGATCCACTACTTAAAAACTGGATCCTCGGACATTGCCTTCATCGCTTGTGGTCCTTGTCCACTCATCTGAAAAATTTCGTAATAGAAGCAAGGCATCTGTTATACTGAGGTACACCCTCGTTCTATTCCCTTGTCCCAGTCCCGCATCTAAAGATTTCTTGCTGTTTTCCTACCACTATTACTCTGCGCCGCCTGTCCTGTCAGAAGATCTCATTCCAGGTACCGCGCTGCTGCACTTGACCCTCGTCATCAAGGATCGACCACCACTTTTCATACATCTAAAGTCTCAAAAAATACATCGCGACGCGACTGGTTTTTCTCAATGGTCTCTACATTTTTGACGTTACATATATCATAAAAAGTTGAAGAAACCATAACTAACAAATGGCATCAATGCAGCATCATCCTCACCACGCGCCGCAAGGTCAAGGTCCTCCACCTTCGCACCATCTTCAACAGCAACCGCGACCTTCGAGTATTGTGCATCAGCACCATCAACAAGCTCCTCCACCACCACAACACCCTAACGCGTATCCTTCTGGACACGCTTTACCTCAATATCCACAAACTGCGACAGGGCCCGGTGGTCAACATCAAGAACTTCCATATTACCCAACTCACGCAAGTCCTTACAGTACCCCAAGCGCATCGGGTACATATTCATCAGCAGGTGTGTAAACGCGCTTTTTGACGCGTTATACTCCAATTGCAAAATAGATACTAATTTTTGCATAGGTCCAGAAACTCCAGACATCATGGCCACTCAACATATGACTCGAGCTCCATATCCCCCAATTTACCAAACCCCTCAATCCAACTCCCCAGCATCTGTTGCATCGCCTGCACATGAGAACAGAATGTATGCGTCATCTTCACAAATGCAGCAAAGCCAGCAAATGTATTACCCGGGGCCCCCTCAGCAGCAGTACCCTCCTCCTATGGCTCCTGGGGGACCTTCTCCGTATGCGCAACCACCACCACCCCCTCAGCAGCAACAGCATCATCATCAGCAATCCATGACTTCACAGCCAACATTGCTCATGTCACACCAGACAAATCAGCACCAGATGCAACCACACCCTAATCAGCATCAACAGCCTGGTATGACTGGAAGTCCACGAACGAAGATGGAACCACACGTTCCACAAATTGCTAGACCCAATCCACCTTTAGGGGCTCAGCATTCTGCGAACGGTACACCTCAAATGCAGCCTAACAATCCGCCTGGAAGTGGCGGCAGCGGTGTCAATCCCAATGCCGCACCGGGTCCAATTCCAGCAACTACCCCACTCGTTGTGCGACAAGATAATAACGGAGTTCAATGGATTGCATTCGAATATTCGCGCGATCGTGTTAAGATGGAATATACAATCAGATGTGATGTCGAGTCTATAAACGTTGAAAACCTAGGCCCGGAATTTAAAACGGAGAATTGTGTTTACCCGAGGGCGTGCTGCAGCAAGGATCAATACAGGGGAAATCGATTGGTATACGAAACGGAGTGCAACACTGTCGGGTGGGCCTTGGCAGAATTGAACCCTTGCCTACGTGGCAAACGTGGATTAATACAAAGAGCGGTCGATAGTTGGAGAAACAGTAACCAAGATCCAAGATTGAGAAGTCGTCGAGTTCGAAGAATGGCTAAAATCAACAACCGTAAAGCGGTTCAAGCGGCTACAAGTCATAACCCTCACATGACTGGTCCAAGTCCTACAGGGATGCCACCTTCTGCGAACATGGGCCCTGGCGGTGCGGGAAGCATGGGCAAACCTAACCTTAGCGGTATGGGTGGTCCCCAGCTTCATCACCACCACGCCCATCCTGATGGAAGTAACCAAGGAGGAGAAGAAGTCGGTATGTTTCACCAGATGTGATGTGCGATTATTATTATTTTGTTATGATACCATTCTTGCGAATATACCTATTGATTGGGGGAAATTTGGGGTCTTAAAGTGACTAGTCACAAAAGCACTTTCATGTATAATACAACATTGCACTTTGCTTTCTGCCTTCTGCGATACCTACCCATTACCCCGCGTTATGTCTTTGTATTATTGTATTGCTCCACATTGCTTGCTTTGTATTGTTATTGCTTTGCTTCCCGGATAAACCTGAGAGGCTAATCAATAAACCCATGTGTAGGTGACGACGAATATATGGATGAGAATACTCACCATCACCATCAAGCTCCAGTTGGGCAATCTGCCAATTCGGGAGACGATGTACGACAAAACCAAGCCTTCCCAGGCTTCAACAATAACTACCCTTCGAGTTCAGTAGGCGGAGCTTCCATGATTCCTGGTGCTCACGATGCACGTCCTTTACCCCGCGGGTCCCACCCAATTGCCGCACAATCAAAAGATGAGGAGGATGGCGTCGATGTTTTCGGTAATGTTCCAGAAGCAAAGAAGCGCAAGTTCATCCTGGTTGAGGATCCTGTTAAGCAAAGTCGTGTTCGTGTCCGCGTTACTTTGGATACGGTCGATATCAATGAAATTCCAGATTCATACCGAAAGATTAACTCTGTCTACTCACGATCTTGGTTTCCTCTGCAAATGCAATCGCCCCCTCCATTGGCAAACGGCAGCGACTTCTTTCAAGATGACGATAGCGATGATGAAGTCGAAGGTCGAGGTCGTTCTCGACGTGGCAGAAAAATGTTTCCTGTCCATTTGCCAAATGGTGATGAGGCCGAAATCCCTATTCCAAGAATGCGCAAGTCTCAGAGAGCATTGGAAGTCAAGCTTAATGATTTAGGTTACAGGATGACTTGGCATCAAAGCAGAACCTTTGCAAACAAGTCGGTTTTCTTACAAAAAGCTCGTGAGTCACATCACTGTCCTTTATATCAGCCGGTGGAGAGATCGATACTAATTCATTATAACAGTTGATGCATGGCGCAACAAAGTCAAGGAAAACATTGGTAACGCAGGGAGAGATGTCACTTCGATTCCTCATTTCGATACGCGTTCCGGCAAGCGACGCTGGTTAGAGAGTACCAAAAAGCGCGAGCAACAAGACACCGACCCTTAGACGAGCAGCTATAGAGCTCTAAATCCTCGGCGTTACATTGTACAATTTCAATCCATGGCACCTCTCCTCTCGATGAAATTTTGGCTGGGGAGGG
This sequence comes from Botryotinia narcissicola, assembly GCA_004786225.1. Taxonomy (NCBI): domain Eukaryota; kingdom Fungi; phylum Ascomycota; class Leotiomycetes; order Helotiales; family Sclerotiniaceae; genus Botryotinia; species Botryotinia narcissicola. Next base: position 36,065 of record PQXJ01000137.1, on the reverse strand, counting down.
AAAGATCTACAATGAATCAAACTCCCCTCGACAGAGTCCGCAACTGCTCTTTCGTGGTGAGGTTGGTGCTTTGATGCACGCATTGCTGCAGAGTGTGAATTTACGCGTTGCTTTTAGTTATTTCTTATATGATTCTTGCTTTTTCGTATCACGAACGAGTCAGTGGATGACTGGGTGGTTGGTTGTTTTTTTGTTTCGGAATCCGGCAAATCAGTAGTAAAATGAATATATTGGTTTGATTGCCGCGGGGTGAAATGAATGATTTGGGAAGGAAGGAAACGTTCGGTGCACGCATTACTTTTATGACACTGGTATTTGGTTTTGGGGACGTGGGTACATAGATAGGATGGAACGGATTGTTTTGGGGGGCTGCGAGACTGATTTCGAAAATGAGGAATGGCAAAAGGGTGGAGGCGGGCCTTGTAATTATGCATATTGAGTACGCACATAGATTAAGGATGAGCACTCTCGCTATATCGGGGCAGCTCGGTGAGAGTGCTCGCTTGTTTGTAGAGTTCACGAAAACAAAAGGAAAAATTGAGAAAAACACATTAAAACATGTTAAACACTTCAGGGTTCTTGAGATGTATGAAGTCTCTGTGTGTGGGCATGGGTGAGATGTTATGTTTGAAGTGTGTGCATGAGTATGTAGGACTTTGTTGTGAAAGACTGATTTAATAGGCTGAGAGAAGTACTATCTATGGTGGTGATGTGGAAGTGCGTATGCAATTTGCTATGGATGGATATTTTTCTGGCATGGTTTTCTGGCATGGTTTTCTGGCATGGTTTTCTGTTGTGGGTAGAAGAATAGTGTTTCGTGCTGTTGGTTTTGAGGATTTGGTGGAATGGGGAAATAAAGAGGAGACAGAGGTGTTGTGCAGTGCGCGAATGAAATTGTGGGAAGAAGAAGGAAAGGAGAAAAAGAGGAAAATAGGGGGTGTGGGATGAAGATTGAAGGTTGAGAGAGGGTGGTGAAAAAGGGGCGGTTATGGAGAAGAGGAGGGGAGACGGTCCTTGAATGCGGTGAGTATGGAGTCGAGATTTGAGGTGGTAAATAGATGGATAGATTGCGGGGCTGTCTGTTCGCTTGGGTATAGGTGTATGTAGAGGTTTGGCTGGGGGATGCTGGGGGAGGGCACAGAGGGTAAAATGCTGTATTGTGTTGTTTTCTTGTATCATGGAGAACATATAAGGTTGTCTGTTGATTGTATGAAGTATTAAAGGAAATTGGGCTGGAGAACTGAGTGTGGAAATTCGAGGAATCGTACTTGAAATTGTGAGTTTGAGAATGAACATTCCGAGGGAGAGGGTGCCGTGAGTTGGGATGGGGGGATAAATGAGACTGTTACATCGATTTGAGATGATGGGATGTGATATTGGAGGTCATCCTGTGGGAAGATAGATAGATGGGAAACATGGATGAGATGGGTGAGATAGGTGGATGAAAGAATATACGATATACTTTGCTAAACATCGATCAAGCCATATTTGCTCTGGAAACATCACACCGTCGTTCTGGCTTGGCAATCTTACATCTTACTGGGTTGTCTCTGGAAAGTTTGCGAAATAGAAAATGTGGTATAGCAGCATCAAGTTGTGCAAATTACTTTCAGTGGAATCAAATCTGAGTTTTGTTTGTGGTTGTTCATATCATTTATGCTTGTGAGAGGGGTAGAGATAGGAAACCTTTTGTCTGCTTTGTAGTTATTTCAGAACCGTTTGAAGTATTGCTTGGTGTGGTTATCTAGATGACTAGTGTACTTTGATTTCATATAGTGATTTGCTAGCAAGCAACTCTATATGGTGTCTTTGGTTGAAAGTTTATTTTCTCTTAGACGGACACATCATTACCACAAAAGAGAGAAATCGGGCAGTAGGATAGGCAAAGACTGAATAATAACATCCAACTAAGAACTATGGCATGTGAGTCCCTCAGCTGTAAGGTGTTTGTTCTTTTGATTATCTCAGGAGATCAATCCCAAGGTGGATTGCTCTTACATACTGAGCAACTGTTTGCTAAAATGGTTATTTACACTTCTTTCTCAAATCATGTGAGAACAGGGACATATCATTTCAAAAACCTATCAGATCAAAACATCAAACAAAGTAAGACCAGACCAATATAGGTACCTATATAAAACTACAATACAGAAGGTTCCTTTTGTGGGATTTCCTGGCATACCAAAATCACTTTCTTGTCAGATTTCTTGAATCAATGATATAATTCACTTTTTATAAATAAATAACCGAAGTAACCAGGAAAATTTCATCATTTCGGAAGTGAACTGTCCGAGTATAGCCGAGCTGTATGGGAGTCAACTTTACAAGCTGTCCAGCTGTAATTAGTGAATAGATGGCGACCTCGGAACACATGTACAAATGATCAAAGTTGCAGAAATTGAATATATATTCGATTCAGTAAACAAAATGAGCCGATATTGGGCAATATGGTTGAAGGAAGGCTCTTCTCGATCTATAAAGTTCTCGATTCCTACTCTTTCACACACAAGCACATCTACAACTATCAAATTTTCTAATTTATTTACCTATACAACATTTTACAAACTTACAACAAGATCATAATAATGTCTTCACCGGTTGAATTTAATTATTCCATTCCAATCCAAAGAGAAGATGGCCATGCTTACCACATGCCAAAATTCACAGACAAACTATGGCTGGCAAGAATGAGAAATGCAGAAGTGCCAGAGTTGATAAATGATGCCATTGGGTATTTAACAGCAGAGGAAGATCGATCAATTCAGATGAATCGAATTCCACCCAATCAAAAAGTCTTCGTCAACGAGAATGAGAATGCATCCTTTACAGCTCAGCAGGTTGACTCGAAGACAATCCAAGAGAAACTCCCTGGCTTCGTTATGGAAGGAATCTTGAAGCTACGAAAGATGTTTCTCTGCCGCGGAGAAGGCAAAGACTCTGAGAAGTGTAGGTTCGAACAAATTCTTAGATCTGAAAAGGATGGAAAGAATCGGGTTTATACCATGGGATGGTCAATTCCACCTAATGGGGATAGTGGCGGAGTTTCAACAACAGCGAAGGGCCATATTGAGCATTGTGATGAACTTGCAGAAGCTGTTCAATTGATCGCCAAGGTTTCACAGGCAATCATTCGATACGCCACTCCGGCAGAGGAACTCAGAGTACTTGAGCTACAATCCGAGATCGATGTAGCGTACACGGTTGGCGATGAGGAGAATAGAAATTTCTGTGAGTCCTGATCCACTAAGTGTATGTTTTGAATCACTTGCTAACACCTGCATCAGCAACCATACAAGTCAACTACTCCAATGTGGACACGGTCTCTTTGTCAGTTGAGATGGGGAAGTCTGGGTCGTTGCACATAGACGCGAAGGATGACCCAGCACGGATGTCGGTGCTCCTAAACTTGTCCAATCTTGCTGAAGGATGTTGGCCTGGGACATTTACCATGATTTCACTTCGCGACTACTGGGTATTTGCACCGTGTGATGCTCTAGTCTTCAGAGCAAGACATCCTCATCTCGGCATTCCACCAAGGATGATGGGAGACTCGCCCAGGAAACCATACGTTGCACCAATTCCGGGACTGGCGTGGATGGACCCAGAGTTATACAACTATTCCAGACTCGTCTTCGTCGCCTACCCGCAGAAAAACTTGATGAATATTGCGCCGTCTTTGAAGAGGTATCAAATGCCCGATCATTATCAAAAATATAATCCAATGGCTATTACCTTTCCTCATGGAGAAGCTTTCGCGCTTGCGGCATGGGGAACAGTAAGAAATCAGCACGAGAAGATCGCAATGCAAGACGCTTGGCATCTTGCGAACCGCCACAGCAGTGGGTCCTTAGCTGTGTTACCATCCGCCAAATCGATTGCAGAGCGAGAAGCGTGGAAAGACAAAGACGGGAATATTGTACTGCCACGAGTAGCAAGGATTCAAACGGTCTTGGACGGGAATTCCGCACAGTCTCGAGACTCGGATCAAGCGAAAGCATTCGCCAGACTTAGAGAGATTGCAAAAGCATCACTTTCTCAAGACTATTTCCAGCTGCGGTCGACACATACAGACGTTAAATACGTGAGTGTGTTGGGTTCTTCGCTCATTAAGCCACCACCGGTTACGCCTGGGAAGAGACTCTCGAAGGCTGCCACTCATGCAATGTTTGGAGAGAAGCCATACTTGTGTTCGCTCTGTGACAAAAGAGCTCCAGGTCGATTTGAGTTGAAAGCTCACTTCAAGGCTTACCACAAGAACGACTGTTTCGAAGGTGTTGAAGCCGTCATGCCGACAAGAGATCCAAACCATCTGAAATATCTACAAGAGGCGGGGGCTTCAAGTCTGGCAGAGAGCTCCAAGAAGGGTGGTAAGCGTCGGAGAATCTCTGGTTCGGAAAGTAATGAGCCGCCAGCACAGAAGATCAAGGCCGAGGATCCAGAGGATGCCATCGTGATCTCTGACGACGAGGAGGTTGAGGACCTCGCGGCTGCTTCTACACAGCACAGGAAGAGCGATTAAGATCTTCTTGAATCCGAGTTATATTACACGGATTGTTTCAATAGTATGTAGATATTGTATGATTTTAGGATCTTCAAGTAGATAGCGTATCAAATCATTCAAATTTTTCTCTTCATAGTTATCTTGGGTGAAGCAAATGTGAGAAAGTTTTTGTAGAGCCTATGCCAACTCTTACCTCTCTCCTTTCCTTCTTCTAAATCTCTTTCTTCTTCATCTATCGCCATTTCGAACTGATTTGTATTTATAGTCGAGGGTTACATAATTAGACACACTGCCGTACCAAGTGAAGCTTAGGAGCCCGAGTGCATCTCTTACTATTCATATAGTCATGTGATCTTACTATCAATGACGTACTTGCGTTTTTTTCATTGATATTCATCATTTAGCCCCGTTCAAGCCACATGAAAAGCTTGTTTCCTAAGATTATATAGACTTCGCATAAACGGTGGTATTGATGTATATTCTCTCTGTTAGTTTCAAGCTATCATTAAATGTCATATGAAAAGCATGAAACTAGAATTCATAATTACTTGCGGTCTACTAGGATTAACAATATATAGTATCTGTTTTACTTAGATATTTCTAGTAATCTTTAATAACTTCACGAAAACAAATGAATGTCGATGCTAGACTTAGTAACATCTAATCATGTCGTTCAAATACTATATGATTGCTAATAATATAATTACTTTCGGCTGGTTTATTTAAATCATATCTAGCAAATGCTTAATTGAAGCTGGAGTAAAGGACTCTATATCTAGAACATACTCTCATCTCAATCTTCTCAACATTTTGTATATAAGATCAAGTTTCATTAGTGAGATTTCAAGCTATATTATGTCACTATCTCATATTCGCTAATAATCATTCTTTTTGACATTCGATGTTGATAGTAAATAACGCACTATACTCGTGGGGTGTTGATGAAATGATTTTCTGAACTGATCCCATGAGATTATATCTCCTGAAATAATTTCGTAACTCTCTATTTAGATACATTTGATACAGAGTACTCTCAAGTTAGTCTATTATAGAATGCATTACGAACTCGGAAAATTAATAAGTGAAAATCGCTAGTGTAGACGATTTCCCTTTGTTTGTTTAAATGTGTCGAATAATTTAGCCGAAAATGCCTACTTCGCTTAATTCTATCGGATCATAGTTTATGAGGAATTCATGTCTACCTCTAGAAAAGATGATCTCATTATATCCTTTTGATTCCAAGCATTCTGATATCTTACGAGAAGCACAATGCTACATATATACTAATCGATCTTCTCAGACTACATGCTTCTACGTTGTTAGAATATATTTCGGGTAGAATCGTCTGATCAATTTCAATACTCAGAGCACTTCGAATTGATCGAGAGTGAAGAGACATATCAACTAGTCCTATGAAATGAAATAAATAAGCAATGCACATTGACTAAATGCTACAAACTCAGAATTAGCTAGGACAGTATGTGATGTGTTCCTTGTCTAGAAATGTACAGACTTTTCGCAGGTTATCTCAAGAATGATGGTTCGGAGTACATGTCACCTCTAATTTTGAATTTTTGAGTGATTACTAGACTGCATTTTAAGTCAAGTACTCTGTGTCTTAAATCAATTCTTCGCCGAGGAGCTTTTATACGAAAATTGTTCAGATGTCGAGAAGCATAGACAAATTCTGCTTCACTCACTCGGAATCAAGGATCGTTTCTTAATCTCAGTTTTCAAGATACCTAATACAAAATTCTCTCCAGATCCATAGTTAACTACTCAATGATGCACCATTTGTGAGATTGCGCTCTTCAGTCTTTTTTTCAACAATGATGAATCTCATGTCAGTTGTCCGAGCAGAATTGACAGTGTATTACCGGCTGCCATCACATTTCAGCAAATCGACCGCATCTAGTTCACGCGAGTTTATTGAAAACTATATTCATAAGCAAAACAATCCATACTTTCGACTTGGCTGTATAAACTCGGTGCTAGTCAATCTGATACAAGATATTTGTCATCAAAACAGCCTAGTGTCTCGCCTGTAGCTCTACCTAAGTCGCGAGTAACCAGAACACAGAGATATGTAAGCGAGAAACCTACCGTACCGCAAAATTGATTCTATTTAAGCGTTGCCTAGTAGTATAACAATCAACATCAGTAAGCAAGATGGTCGCCTTGCTCTGAGCACTCGCGATATTCAACGCTAGAGTATCTGGTACAATATTTGTAATCAAAACAGCCTAGTCTCTCGCTTAGCGCTGTATTTAAGTCTCGTTTAGCCTGAATTGAGAGACTATTAAGCGATAAAACTACCGTATTGCAGAATTTAGCTCTCATCAAGCCTGCTGCCTAGCAGTTTGACAAAAATACCAGTAAGTAAGACAGCTACTTTGCGCTGAGAACTCACGATATCTCGCGTGCGCTGACTCATCACATTAAAAAGTATTAGGTATCGGTACCGTAATTGACGCGCTGAATCATTCTAACGCGCGGTAGATCACCGTGACAAGAAAAATGAGACATTACTATTGTACACTACAAGCAAGACCTACCAGAAGTCACGCTAGGATGTGAAAAATGACATATAGATATAAGAAACCATGACCGTAAACGTATATGCCTAGAACTTATCATCTAATCTTGAGAACCGCGAACATTCGCTACGACAGCGACTTTTTTGGTGTCTCAAATACCGATTCTCATTTGCTTATGAGGCCCCCCCAAATTTCTCTTTCTTTTTCTCCTTTTCAAACACTCTCGAGAAGTCCAAATCTCATAAGTACCTCGAGCTCTCCCAGCTTTCCAACAGCATCAACTTTGAATTACATCAAACAAATTCAAATTCTACCAATCAAAAAAACTCAAACTCCATCAACAAAAACACTTATGAACCATCCAACAAACATCTCCGAATCATCATTGAAGATGTCAGATCCATTCCCCGTCGATTCCTCTGCCACTCAATCCACGTTCAACATGACAGCACCCATTGCAAACCCTGCACAGTCGGCTCTGAACTTAGCTGACACCCTTTCTACAAAGCTCAGAAATTTGCAGTTGGACCCAGAGCAACATGCACTGTCGGTTATGAGCAATTTCGGGGATTTAGATTTGGATAGGCAGAAACCGGCACCTCTAACTCCTTCATCGGCGCACATTAGCTCTCACGATGCTAATGAATTCGACGAAGACTTCGAAGAAGCCTGGGAGGAGCAAATTCCCGAGATCAACGGCGAGAGCACCTCACAAAAAACCACTCACCTGCCGGATATCCAACTTGCAATGCAGCAAGGCACGAAAGTCAAATGCATCAAGTGCAGGATCTCAAGCACATACAAGGTATCGCAAGTTTGGTTGCCAAATCCAGCCCAACCAGAGCTTGTTGCACCTGAGTCGGCCAACACAAAAAGCCATTTGCACATTGCCGCGTGTGTCAAGTGCTCTTTTGGAACTTGTTTGGGTTGTGGTCTAGCTCCCCATTTGAAGGAGTGCACCTTTTCAGATACTCGGGCAGCTTGGGAGGCCTTGTGTGCTGTTGACGATGCTGCAGTCAACTTCCGTTATGAGTCACCACATCTCCCATTGACCCATGCGACCAGAGAATTCCTTCCTGCTCTCTTGAAATGCCTGATAACCCTCAACACCACGGTTGCTAGAAACGGAGCAATCACTTTTGGATTTGACCAACTTCTCCGCAAGAGTGTGCTTCTGGATCTAGTTGCAGATTTCTTGAGAGATATGACCATGCAGAACATGGAACTGACTCCGCTACTAATTCAAATATTGGAGTTCCTACACATTTTGGCTGAAAACATCGAAACAAGAAACTTGTTCTTCGAAAGCCGACAAATCTTGAAGGCAACATCACCCGGCCTTCGAACATTGGCCTTTCCTCTGGCGCTTCTTCCAATCCAACAGGTCTCTACGTTTGACTGGGACAATCACGATGCCAGAACCTACAGCATTTGGTCATTATTGCAAAGGTGTCTCAAGGTCGCCCAACAATACATGCATGCCAACCACGATGATGTTTGGTCTGCGGCTCTGGTTGCACTTGCACAGAGAATTCCCGGTGTGTATAAATTGGTTGCCAGCTCGGTTCCATCAAAGTCCCTAAAGCTCACATACACACACTATACTCAACAGGAGTTGGGATACGTTATCGGTCTGAAAGAACTGTTTGCGGTTGCTGTGGCCAAGAAGGCGGAAGCGAAGAAAATAGCTACCGACGAGGATACTAACATGGTGGATGTTGATCCACCCCTCAAGAAGCGTGGTCGTGCTCGTGCTCGGGCGGAAGTTCAGGACGTCGATGAGGATGAGGCCAGCAGGGCTGGAAAGCGAAGAACTGCTGGCAGGAGATAGTGGATCATTACCACAGGGAGTCTCTTACGGGGTGGAAAAGTTGAGGAGCGAAGAAAGATGGCTGGCCACAAAGCATTGTGTGATGATAGTCATCGGAATCGTTAGAAATATTATTATGTATTTGTTCGAAATGCGGGTGGCTCATTAGGAAATGACTACCGGGGATATGATTTCCATTGAAACTTATCACTGCTCATCATTCTGAGTGGATGATATAATATTTTTAGAGACTATCTAGGAATTGACATCAATAAACTTCTCAAAATAGTATAGATGCAAATGAATATGACCAAGTGAATGTGATAAAACAAAATGCCAATACTCTGAATGATTAGGATTGAACTAAAATGCTGTGAATTGAAATCTTGATGTTATTGTGGACGTAAAGTAAAGCTTGCTTAGTAAGAGAAGATTCAATTGCTAAAGTCATCAGACTGCCGAAATTTTTCAATTATGTCATGTCGCTAACCGACCTAGGATCAACTGGCATTTAATCGTGGAAACTGATAAGTATCATTGGTCAAACACTATTTCACATAACATGCTACTTGTACTAGCAAGTAGATTGAAGCTCCGTGTTGCACGTCTACTGCCGTTGCTCATATTATAGGACTTTCGAGAAATGAAACAACATCATGACAATGAAAGCTACCTAGTGCCGAGACCATTCAGAAATTCAAGTAAAATAAAGCCCTAAAGACCATGACAGTTCCGAATTATCGAATGTAAAATTAAAGCAAGAACATAAATTAGACGAAAAGTAACAATATCATCAGATTCATGATAGAGTAATAAAGTGACGAACGAAAGCTACTCACGGGTGCCAAGGATTCAGATGTGCAATTAAAGATGGATTTTAAATGGAGCTAGTTACAGTGACCCGCGATTCCAGTATTCATATGATCTGGACCAGATCCATGGGCATCCTATGACTTTCAGAGATAACGTTGTAGGATGATGCCTCTGAGACCATTTCGACCTTCTGGATGGAGACTTCCAAGTTATTCTCCCCGAACGAAGATTTGCATCAGCTCTTGAATAACAGTGATCAAATTTTTGATCCACGAGAATCCATTTTACTATTAATTCGCCCTTCACAAATCACACCTGCCCTGCTAGTCTAGATCTGGACACCTCAGGTGATTTTGAAGCTTTTTGATTCTTCAATGTGTATTATAACAAAAGTGTTTAGGGAAAACAAAGCAAGAACACGGCAACTACTATGCCGCGCAACGATCTGAGAAAAAAATATCTCAAGAAGATTCAAACACCATGAAGCATAACAAACCAGACCTATCTGTGGCTTCTTTAAGCAAGTAATAAGCATCGTCTACAAGGGTCTACTGGCCACGTTTAATTTACGTACATCTTGATAGCATAATAGTACAAGGAAAACACAATTTAGCGCCAGTACCCGCGAGACCATTAGCGCTGATAGGGAACAAGTCTTGTGGTAAACATATTAGAACAATTAGTCAGATCTTCAAAATTAATTGTACTTATCGTCTTGGTATGTAAGGACGATGTTCTTTACGTGGTTTCCCGGAAGCTATTGACAATCCAAACCGGATAATCTTTTGAACGAATGATTCCAACAGAACCAGGGAAATAGCTACAAGAAAACAGAAAGACTGGATTGTGTTATCGTCTATGACAGCTGAAGAAAGTAAGTGCAACAAACAGATAAAATCACAGAAACTCATAATTAATGGTAAAGAAATCACTAAGGAAAGGTAATGGGCTGACTAAAGCTAACCCCAGACTCCAATATACTATGTCTTGATGAATTTATCACAGATAACATTTTTGTGACCACAGATATTCTGATATTCACCAAAGCAAAACCCGAGGCTGTAGACAATGAGAGGTCTATGTAATAGAAACTGTAGAAGAAAGCAAAACATTATGCAATGACTGTACACTTATTTGCGTCTACCGTAAAACTCAAAAAGGCAAGACTCAGGAACCAAATTTCAATTCATAAGTACGAGTTACATACTCGGATCTATCATTGAATCATTCTTTAACTCCCCGTCGCTGTTTTTCCTTTCCTACAAGAGATCGTGCCATTGGAGACAACCAGATGTCTGGCCCCTGAACGTCCACAGAGCCTCTATTTGCTTCAATCGCGGCCTCAATTTCTTTAGCAACAACACGATTGCTGCTAATTGTTGTCAATCCTGATGCCCATCCGTACAGAAACACGGACTGATTAACACCAGTCAGAACTTTTGAGACGTCATAAAGGACATCAGGAAGCTCCCACTTGATATTGGATACATCCACATCGACTATGGAAATTGGTAATTGCCATTCCAGAGGAATGCTATACTCGGAGAGCTTTTGAAATTCTTCCGCCAGCTTGTCTCTTGTCGACTCATGATTGAACCCGAAAATCAGTTCCATTCTTTTCTTTTCGGTGTCTGTTCCAATTGTATCTATGATCTCTTGGGCTCTTGCGACTGCCTCACGAGTACATATGAGCTTTCTAGCACCGCATGCAGGCCAGACAATGCTAGGTAAGAGCTGATCTTCGCTTTCCATTTCCATTTGTTTAATCAAAAACCGATGATGCCAGTCTTTTGATTCAACTTGACCATGTGAAAGACTGATTTAGCGTAATTAGCAAACAGGGAAATAGCTGACCGTTGTTCGGAGAAATGAGTGCACCCATCACGGGACACAACATTTTTACTTACTCACTAATAAATGCGAATATCATCGTACAATCAACATTGAGTGTTTCGGAGAATTTCTCAAATGGGTCTACTACCATACGCTGGAGAACTGACGATATCTCAAGGCTTGTAGGAATTTCTTCAAATATCTGCACTGTAACTCCTAATGCCCGGATTTCTTGTAGAACACTAGCCACCTGCTTGGGATAGTCTCGTGTGATTCTAGGAAGTACCATACGTACTGATGGATATCGGTATTTAGTTCTAGCCAGTTTAGATGCTTCTACGAGTAACTTGGCTTGCTTTAAAAGACCTTCTGACTCATCGTCTGGGTCTAATTGAGCGAAGTCCTCACCCTCTTCATCAGTTGAATCGTCTTCAGCCCATCCGGCCTTGGCTAGATCAAATATCATCCTTCGAGCAGTAATTGTATTGACTTTGACCCATTCAAGGTTCTCTCCAGCTACAACATCGACTTCCACACTTTTAATATTGCTCTGCGATGAGAGGTCACCTCGTTTAGATTTGAGCAGAGTTTGACCAGTAGTCCAAAAGAAACGTTTTCTCAGAGCTGTAATACCCTTGCAACCCTTTGCTGTATTCCAAACAGCGGAATAGAATGGAAAATTCGAAGAGCTGACTGTATGGGCCACCTTTTCATCATCTGGGTCTAAGTTCGCAAGTCTTGTTAAAGATTTGATCTCAGATTGGAGATTTGTCGAGAAGTGTCTTAGTTCAACTGTCTTGTCTTGCTTTCGCTCTTTCAAAAGAGCCTTGAATTGTTCGAGTTCCGTCATCAGATTTTGAGATTTTTGAAGTAGATCTTTCACTGATCTCTCCGAGTTGGGCTCAGGATCTAATAATCTCAAAGCTTCCATACTTTCTGCGATATTCTTACCATTCAACGTAGCCATGGTGGTAAGATCCTCCGTGAAAAGGTGCTTACAGACGAAGGCAATTTCTAAAGAGCGTCACGTGCACTAGTTTCATGAAGCCATAAAAGTAAGAAGCGCATGATACAATGAGGTGACTCAACGGTCTGAGTTTCCTTGTCAAAAGATTTGTATTGCAGTGTAGTAGTGTATTTATGCATGTTCAACCGGTGAGTGACTTTTCCCAAAAGAGATTGTCAAGACTAAGCGGCTAAGTATCGGGTAAATTATCCTCATAGCCTCGCTCTAGCCTTACCAAATCTCCAAAAAGTCCGTCATCAAGTCTACAAAAATTACGACCCCAATTTCTACAATTACAGACTCCACCTTTACTTCTCCGATATCCCTTCCCAACCCCCAAAAATTAAGTTATAGCGCCATAGCGAATCCAATCGCAAATTTCCCCCTCAACGATAATAATCGCGATGCCCTCCGACGACTTGACGAAATGGATAACCTCCGAAGTCGACTTTTACTCGCTCCTAGGCATTACTCCCGAATCTTTCAGCGTCTCAGAACTCCGTCGCGCATATCGTAAGACAGCCTTACTCTACCATCCGGACAAACTAGGAGACGCCTTTGACCCGGATAAATATGAGCAATTCCAAGCCGCGCATGATGTACTCGCAGAACCAGAATTGAAACAAAAGTATGACAACTATCGCAATGCGCGCGTGCAGAAACAAAGGGCTGCTGCGTTATTTGAGGGCAAGAGAAGGAGTATGAAAGAGGACTTGGAGGCGAGGGAACGAGGGGGAAGCCTGGGAAAGAGGAGTAGAGAGGATGAGGAAATGGATGCGGAAATCAAAAGGTTGGCTGAGGAGGGCAGGAAGAGGAGAGCGAAGAGGCAAAGTATGCCTGTGCAGAGGGAAAGTACGCCTCCGCAGAAGGAGAGCATACCCAAAGAATCAGACGACGATAAAATAGCACGCCTTGAACAACAAATCGCCGCCGCGAAAGCAAAGCGGAAAGCCGAGAAAAAAGTTAAATGTTCGACGCCAAATAAGACATTTAATGATAAGAAATCCGGCGATTTTGAGTATTCGACCCCACAACCGAAATTCAGAGACTCTAAGTCAACATCTACTTCATCTACAGCTCCACCTAAATACTCCTTTTCGTCCGTTGGGTCAAAAAAGGTGGGAAACGATTTCGCGTCTACCATGGAGATGCTAAGAGAAGCGGGGAAGAGGGGAGTGGAGGAACCCAAATCAGATATGCAGTCCACTCTGGACACTTAATCGACTTCAAACATTCTACGGAGTTCAGATATCTAGCGGCGTTCAGACATCGCAGGGCGGAGAATTTTCTTTTTGAATTTAGCATGGCGTTAAGGATAATTATATAATAATGATAATAAAGTAATGCCTATAGTACATCTACGTCTCAATCCAAGCAGGAGGAAAAGCTCTGACCCTAATGTTCCTTGCATCTCCCTCTTCTTCATCCTTCGCCTCTACCACAAATTCCTCCCCGGCATCCCCCTCCTTCCCATGTCCTTCCATCATCCACTTACCCATCTCATCCAACCTTGCCAATCCCAAACCTACGTTTCCCACTCCACTCAACCATTTTCCCACCGGTCTCTTCCCACCCACCTTCTTGATATTCTCACTCCCTCTCAAATAACTCGCCAAATTGCCTCCTTTATACTCCAGTTCTCCTAATCCAGGCAAGGTTTCCCCATCGGGAACCAACATCATAGGTATAATCCTCTTTCTAATCACTCCTGTATGATGCGTCCTAATCGTTAATTCCTGACCGACATAACATCCCTTCCCATAATCAATACCTCCCATAACATCCATATTGCTTTCTTGCGGTAGCGCACTCTCCCTCAGGATCTCATCCTGACCCTCAGGAACTCCAATCAGACATCTCCGAATTCTATATATTTCCTCCTCTTGTATCTTCAGTTCCTCATCTAACCCCTCCAAATCCCGTTGTAAATCCCATCCCTTATTCGCCACAATTCTCTTTCCCATCTCGGGTGCCCGATGATCCGCAACCATAATACCAGTCCCCTCTCTCATTCCAACCCCCTCTTCGACTCCCCAACAACTATAAATCCCCATTTCTTCCTCGTTCAGAACGTCAACATCGAATTTTGCACGCATCCTATATCTCTTGATGTGTTTCGCCAATACCTCCACTTCCTTTGCATCAACTTCAATCAACCAATTTTCTCCCTCCTTTCCCTTTTCCCCATATTTGCCTCTATCCGCATACAGATCCTTATAAATCCAAACATCATTTAGTACCCTTCCCTTCGCATTCAAAAACGCAGAATAGAATCCCTTCTTATCCGAATTCAACCCCTCTTTGTAGATATCATTCGTGATGACTCCCTGCAAATATTTCATCGAATCGGGTCCTCTCAATGAAATAATTCTACGGGTCGAGAGGCGGGTAATGCCTTTCTTGGCTAATGTATGGAACCCAGATTGGACTTGGGATTGTGGTTGTAATGAAATTTTAGTTGAGGCGGAGAGGGAGCTTGCAGATGAGGTAGGAGTAGAAGAGTATTTGCGAGTCCTCAGTATTGCATGGGCGGAGCAGAATGTACATATATATGCTGTTGCAGGAACAGTAATTGGTCTTTTAGACATAAGTTTTGATATCGGTTTCATATTGAGTTTCTGTGGAATTATCTTTCCTAATTATTGAGGTATAGCTTGGAGTTTTGCAATAATTTTATGTGGATTGGAAATAATGTAATGAAGCTTCAATTCTCGTTGATGTTGATGACGTAATAACGAGTTATCTATAGGCTGGTGATGATTGGCTGAAATTTACAACATCATGTCTGGTTATGAGTATGGTGATGGGCAATTACCTGCATAATCAATGTCACTTTATTACAGCCAAGCATTACAGTGAACTCTTCCAATCACTTCATATTCACATGTTCAGGTAGCATGTAGAAACTGTTTATGATTTTACTAACAAAGCAAGCAACCACATAGCTTTGGCAAATCTGAGTATTTGGATATCACCGAACGAATGCTCCGAATACTACCAAATCCAAACTCCCATTGAAATGCCAAAACCATGCAAAACAAAAGAAAAAGATGATACAACCTTAAACGACCTCCTTCAATAACCCCTACTAGCAACTGCGTCCAAGTAATTCAGTAAGAAGCCTTTGTCGGCTGGTGATATTGGTGCTTGGCTTCCACGGCGTGACGAGCCCTCGCCATTTCCTGATGCAAGACTTCCGACTCTAGATCTGGATGCAGCACTTCTCGTGGCATCTATGAGATGATTAGAAGAAGGTCCATCATGCGAAGATGTTCTAGACATTGAACTAGAAGCTGGCATTGGTGATTTCCCGAATACCGAACTGGGAGCGGGGGTAGGCGATTTTCCGAACAATGACAAAAGGGCATGCTTTTGTTCGGTTGACTGGGGAGCTTGGGAAGTAAAGGATAGTGGGGATGACGATGGGCCGGCCAGATTAGATGGTGTAAGGTTCGGCGAATAAGCAGCAATGGTGGAAGCTCCAAGAAGTGGGGAGGCTTTGACTGTATTCGCTTGTGGTCTTTTGAGGATTTGTGGCTGAAATGATTTCTCTGATGAAGGCCTCTTGCTGCTGTTGGGCATCTCTGATCTAGTGGCCGGTTTCTTGGACAAACTCCCATATGATTTAGCATCTTTATTCCCATTTGCTGGACGAGCGAGGATTGACGTAGCTCGAAATGGAAGGTTCAATTCGGGGTTCATTTCTGTAATCTCGTGACTAGCTCTGCCAATTGGAGTATTTTCTTTGGAAGCTGTTTGTCGTGAAACTTCGGGTGGCGAAATAACTTCTACTGCGCTCAATTCCACCGCTGAAGGTGAATTGGATGGTAGAACTACAGCAGCTGGTGCTGCAGCCAGCGTTGCCGGTTGAGCTGCAGGACTTTTGAACATACCCAATAACATTGATCGTTGGTTTTTACTGACGGGGGGACGAGCCGTTTGACTCTGACTAGTCGTACTAGGAATACCTCCTTTCATACTAGGATGAGACTTTGATGATTGAGCTGCCTCAGTAGGAAGAGGAACAGGAATAGATCGAGAACTTTCTCCTGGAAGCTCAAGAGCTTCAGGCCGCGTAGTATTCGGGTGCGGCTGAGTCGGACCTTCAGAAATTAAAGAGTTAGAAGTGATATTTACATTTACTTCGTCCCGATTCTTGAACGCGTTTAAGAGTAGCAACGAATGACTGGTGAGTGCAGCAGCCGGTGCTTCCTTTGGCTGCAGCGGAACCATGGTAGAATGTACATTGGGAAATTGGGGAGGAGGCAGAGGGCCAGAAGTCGTAAAGTTGGGATGCGGAGGTTGTTGCTGAATATGCTGTGGCATCATTGTTGAATGCACCGGACCTCCGGTAAACAACACTTTCTGGGCATTGGGAGGGAGTGGCTGAGGATGAATCAAAGTGGGTTGATATGGATGACGTTCTCGCTGCTGTGGAAGTTGTGATTGCATATGCTGCGGTATATGCTGAGACATATGTTGCGAAGCTTGCTGTAACATGTGCTGTGGCAATTGCTGGGAGATCTGCGCTGAGAATTGCTGTGGCATTTGAGCTGGCATTCTTTGCGGGATTTGCTGTGGTATCTGCTGCGGCATCTGATGGCGATATTGCATATTAGGGATAGGTCTTTGATCGGAACGAACTTGGAGATTGGGTTGCTGGTAGGAATAATTCTGCATCGGACGTTGCTCTTGCTGTTGTTGTAGTGGGAAAGTAGGTGGAGGTGGTTGATTTGAGATGTGCGAAGGGTGGGGTACCTGATGATGAGGAGTTTCAGGAAAAGGTATTTGGGTGATCGTATTTTCTAAAGGTGTTTGCGGATATGGTTGAGTTGGCGGTGGTTGATCCGGAGGTTTACTATGTAAAAGAGCAAGCAATTGCTGCCCTGAGCTATGCGAAGCTTGTGATTGCGCAGGGTCAATGGCATTGTGTTGTAGTCCCTGGCTCGATGGTTGGACTTGCATTATAGCAGAAAGAGCTAGGTCGGCAGCATTGCGTCTAGTCCGTTCAGCATCATGCGACACAGGTGCATTATAATTTATGCTTGGTTCAACCAGTTGATCATCCTCAGTGATACCTTCATCGTGGCTGATATTTCCTGCAGCTTCCAAGTGCTGGTTATTAGCTGCCGTCCTTGCATCTTTTTTCTTTTGATCTAAAATCCACTTCTTAAGTGGAGGTAGGAATGGTGCCACCATGTAGAATTTGTTGGCGTTTGCGGCAGCCTCTGGTTGATTTTGTTGCTGCCCTTTCTTTCGATAAGCTGGAAGATCAGATAACCGCCACCAATCGATTTTACTAATTTCTTTGCGAGTTTGTGCCTCAAAATAGGTTTCCCTAGGAACGTTTCTAAAAACGTATAATCTGATCTGTTGGCCATGTCCTGTAACATCGATACCTTTAACTAGACTTCGATCTTTGGGAACAAGTCCTGACTGTTCAAGGTCATAACCAGTCTCTTCGTATGCTTCTCGAATAGCACACGTAAGGTCGTCCTCATCTTTATTAATCTTTCCACGGGGGAAGCTCCAATTTGCACCCTTCTTCCAACCCTTTACAAGAACGACTTCATCCATATCCGCGCTTAACAGAATCACACCCCTCACTGGAACTCGGGTCTTGTATAGAAGAAACTCCTCAAAAGCTCGCATGTGTATACTTTCTGAAAAGTTTGAAAGTAGAGGGCAATGTAGAAATATCTTAAGGCAAAAGTTACGAAGGGTCATCGAGGGTAGGCTTGGGTCCAGAGGTCGGATAAAATCTTCGTAGTACCATTGCGCTTCTTCGACTTGAAAGCATATTCGAGGAACGTGTGATAGATCAGCCGCAGGAATATTGATTATGAATCGAACACAAAGGTCGTCTAGCCCTGGAAATTTGGTAGGTGGTCAGTCAAAGTATTTGGGAATGAATATCAACATTGTTGAGGCTGGACTTGAACAAGGCGAGAGAGTTCTCGAAACGAGAAAGATAGGAAATGATAGAAGAGTCTACCTGATAAAGCTATCTTCAATACTTACAGTCTTCTAGCTGCAATTTTCTGTCTGTCATGTTGTCTTCGCGTCACAAGCATATCCACGACTCGAGTTTCTTTTCGGGGCGGGGGACGCGCAGAAACGCTTAGGCAAAAACAACCTAAAATCAAAATGATACAAATATGAAGACTTTGTGGCAATTACAGAGTTAATGGAATGATCTATCTGATAAGAAAGCTTGCGAATCTTAATCCAGTAGATATGGCGATCACAAACTAACGTGAGCTTACCACTGTTATTGAAGGTCGTGAAATGTGGAGTTGTGAGTGGATGAGTTGGTTGTTGATACGGTTGGGGATAAATAATGAGGCTGAGTCAAGAGCTTGACTTCAAGCTTGAAACCGAAAAAGGGAGCTGGAAAGCCACATTTTCATTTGTACCCAACGCCACATCTGCTCAGCCACTCTATCACGTGACTTTAGCAATGACACCTGAAGATAGCTAGACCAACCTTGGAAAACATGTAAAGCTTTGACTCGGCAAAATAAGGTTTACTCTCTCACTCTTCACCGGTGGTCCCTCAGATCTGCAGTTCTAGGTGTCGGATGACGTTATTTTGATACAGCAATACAGGCGCAGTCGAATCTTGGACAAAAAAGTTGCCAGCATGAAAGATAAACGCAAATCAAGCTTTATGGCAAGCTTTCGAAAAAGAGTTTATGGATAAGTAATTTAAATATCAGTATTTCTCATAAAGACGTTTTCTATTTCTATTTACCATTCATTGAAATCCAAAGACATTCATATTTATGTGTCAAACTGGGACAATCCAAAAATAGTTGCTATCAAGCGCTTTCTGAAACCACTCATAATCGACAACCACCAACGAAACGAAGAAGAAACGAATTTTACAAAAAACCCCTAATACAACCGATTAGAGGTTTAAAGGTTCTCAGTTTTAGAATAACCTATTAAAGAGAAGAATATCCTTTTCGAAAAGCAATTAATTCTACACTATAATCGCATTTATTATTCACACAAACTTCACAACACAATTATGGCTTCATTTGCAGCGAAGTTCATCAGTAAAAAATTTCTGGGCGAATCAGTCTCGAACAAGTTTGGATCAGAGGTAAAATACCAGTTCACGTAACGTCCATCTCTTGAAGAAACAATTTGCTGACAGCTTTTCAGGACTTGTACTTTGAAACTGTTCCTGCTTCTCGCTTGGACGGTGTGCCATCAAAAAGGAAGACACAAAAGAGAAGAAAAGCCATACCTGCTGGCATATCAGAAAAAGATGCAAAGGTTCTCACCAAAGTCAAGCGCCGAGCTTATAGACTAGACATGAGTCTATTTAATTGCTGTGGAATTAGATTTGGATGGAGCAGTGTCATTGGTCTCGTTCCTGCGTAAGTTCTTTCCCTCCCCATAAAAAGCTTTACTGATATAAAATAGTATTGGGGACGTTATTGATTTGTTCATGGCGCTTATGGTATTTCGAACATGCAATCAAGTTGATGGCGGACTTCCGAACAGTGTCAGATCTAAAATGATGTTCAATATCGCGCTCGATTTTGCCGTTGGTCTCATACCATTCGCAGGAGATCTTGTCGATGCAGTTTTCCGCGCCAATACTAGAAATGCGCT
Organism: Botryotinia narcissicola; assembly: GCA_004786225.1. NCBI lineage: Eukaryota > Fungi > Ascomycota > Leotiomycetes > Helotiales > Sclerotiniaceae > Botryotinia > Botryotinia narcissicola. The sequence goes on along the minus strand of PQXJ01000137.1, from coordinate 15,939 downwards.
CGAGCTTGAAAGACATTTGCGTGACAAAGGTGCGAAAATATTGAAGGCAAGAGGTGAAAGACTACCTGCTGTTGACGTTACCGATCCGCATGAATTCGATCTTTATGATCAAGAACTCTCAGATGAAGAACTTCCACGATATACATCCAGAGCAAACACGGAGACCGTCAGTCCTCGTGAGCCAGGCGGACGGAATCGTCACAGTTGGTTCGGATATGGCAGCAGCGCACCCTTAGAGCGAACGACACAACCTGATCCCGAACAAGGACGTCGTGTCAAAAGATCAGAGCGAACAAGACAACCCGATGTCGATCAAAGTCGGCGCGATAGAACAGACGCGCAAGATCCTCCACTTCCAGCTCGCCCTCAGAAGGTTAGGAAGAGTGGTAGACGTTAGAGGAATTGTGATTGCTATTTTAAGTTTGAAGGATGTTCTAGGAACCTTCCATATTTGAAGGGTCCCGGAAGGGTTCTAGGATGGATCAATTTCTTAATGCTGATATGATTCCCTTTGCTTGTTCAGTAATTGATGACGCCTCGGTTTGTAAGTAACAAGAAAACGGATTTGGTTTAGGCGCGGGGGGCTTTGAATGTAATATAAGATACCATAGATGCAAATTAATGAAAGTGGAATTCCATTCAATCTGATAAATATCTTAATCTCCACATCGTATTCCGTTGAAGCCTATTCAAATCCAGATGTACTGATTTCTGAATCATCATGACTGATTTTACTCCACCCATTATCAAGACTTTCACCAATACTTCACGCGTTACCGTGGTTTCCTATTGATCTTCAGGGATTAAGATCTGATAAGTTTGCTTGGCATTGGGTGGAATTCAATTGAATAAGCTGAATGGTTGATTAAGTGGAATAAGTGGTTCGGTGATCAATGTACATTGCGTTGCAAATTTCCCAGCCTTTTTTTCAACGCGAACGCGAAACTTAGCGCGTTAATTATTTGAACACGTGACGCGTACCGAAAAGCTCTTAAGAACGCGGTTTCTCTTGTTCATCCTCGGACACATTCACACATACACATACATACTTTCCATTCAATACAACATATAAAGTCAAACAACTTCTCGACCTCTTTCTTCTTTACATATTCTACATACCGATAATCAAATCCCTTTTTACGCTCAATTTATTAAATCACAATGAGTCTCCAAGAAACTCCCTCAAAGACTGTACGTTTTCACGCGCCACCCCTCCATTAATCATTTCCCCTCAATTTATTTATTTTACGCGTCAACATTATACTGACTTGGAACTCATACAGGCTGCCTCTGGTATCGAAAACATGAAGATGGAATCACCCGTCAAGAAGATCAACTTTGGCGGAAAAGAGAACTCAGCATTTGAAGCTGACGCGCCAATTGTCGAAGAAGTCAAGAAGCCGATTGTCGAAGAACAAAAAGTTGTTGCAGTTGCTCCAGGAATCAAGCCAGAAGAAGCGGATGAGCCTCTTCTCCAAGAAAACCCAAACCGTTTCGTCCTCTTCCCCATTAAGTACCATGAGGTAAGTCGCGTCTCCCTCTCTTCACGTGTCAACGCGTACAGTGCTAACATATAGTTGCGAACAGATCTGGCAAATGTACAAGAAAGCAGAGGCATCTTTCTGGACCGCAGAAGAGATTGATTTGTCAAAGGATCTTCACGACTGGAATGAGAGACTAAATGACGACGAGCGTTACTTCATTTCCCACGTCCTCGCATTCTTCGCAGCATCCGATGGAATTGTCAATGAGAACTTGGTTGAGAGATTCAGTGGTGAAGTTCAAATTCCAGAGGCTAGATGCTTTTATGGTTTCCAAATCATGATGGAGAACATTCACTCCGAAACATACTCCCTTCTCATCGACACATACATCAAGGAGCAATCCCAAAAGACATATCTTTTCAACGCTATTGAGACCAGTAAGTCGCAACCATTCTCACTAGACATGTAGCACTCCATCTAACATCATCGATAGTTCCTTGTATTAAGAAGAAGGCCGACTGGGCTGTCAAGTGGATTCAAGACAAGAACTCCACCTTTGCTCAACGTCTCGTCGCTTTCGCTGCCGTTGAAGGTATTTTCTTCTCTGGTTCCTTCGCTTCCATCTTCTGGCTCAAGAAGCGTGGTCTTATGGCTGGTCTCACCTTCTCCAACGAACTCATCTCCCGTGATGAAGGTCTTCACACCGATTTCGCATGCCTCCTTTTCTCTCACCTCAAACACCGCCCATCCAAGCAAGCCGTTCAAGACGTTATCACCGAAGCTGTCGAGATTGAACAAGAGTTCTTGACCGAGGCTCTTCCTTGTGCTCTCTTGGGAATGAACTCCAACCTCATGAAGCAATATATCGAGTTCGTTGCTGATCGTCTTCTCCTCTCTTTGGGTAACGACAAGTACTACAAATCTGCCAACCCATTCGACTTCATGGAGAACATCTCCTTGGCTGGAAAGACCAACTTCTTCGAGAAGAGAGTTGGTGATTACCAAAAGGCTGGTGTTATGGCCGGTACTCAAAAGAAACATGAGGATACTGAGGCACAAACTGAGGCCAAGGCAGAGAACGGAGGTGACTTCAACTTTGACGAAGACTTCTAGATGTTGTCTTCAAAGTCACCTCTATTTTTCTTTTTGTTTCTGTGTCAAGATGATTGGCTTGGCTTTTGTCTTTGTACAACTCTTCACTTCTACATGGGGCTTGCATACATAGATGTGTTGCGGGTTGGTGGTTTGTACAAATAGTTTTTTAACATGAAGGAGTTGTGGTGTTGGGAAAATTTTGGTTTGGCGGCGGGCATGAATATGAACTTTTACAACACATGTCATTTGGACATGGATGGGGGATTGATAGGGATATCGTGGTGGGAGTATACCATGATGGGATGGATGGATAGGATAATTGATGATATAACTAGTTAGCGTTAACGAATACACTTTTTTCACTCACATGAGGATTTCATTTGCGCTTGCTGTGATAGAACCGTAATTCTCACCCGCTTTGCATCTGACTGACTTTGATATGATTTTCCTGTATAGTTTTTGGAATATCTTGAGATATGTCGAAAAGACGCGCATGTATATCTTCTATGACCATAACTCCACTGCCATCCTCGCCATGCAAACTTTCATAGTATACCTACTGTCCGCACTAGCACAACTAAATCCATATTATATACAGGTTTCCATTTCGGCCCTCTAGATTTCGCGAAAGAGCAAGGGAGGTTCCATTGATGATGTGGTGATAACTGTACGCAGACCTTTTACTGAATCCGCCAATTACACCTGAATCCTCTTTACCTTCCTCTTCTCCTTCATTCCCCTGAACGATGTAATCTCTCAATCAACAATTCATTTCTTCCCCTTCTTCTTCTTTCCCTTTCCACCTTGTGGTTGCGTCTGTGTTTGCGCTTGTCCCTTTCCAGCATCCTTCTTCTCATCCACTTCCTCCTCTGCCGGTGCCTCAGCCATGTTGATCTCCCCCAGCCCCTCTTTCTCCTCCGTCTCGGGTAATCCACACATGAGCTTTCCGAGTCGTCCCATGATTTGTATGAGGCGCGATACTTCTGCAGCTTTGTTGGTGGTGTATTTGAGGTTTACGCCGGAGCGGGGGTTGAAAGTTGTGAGAGTGAGGGTACCGCGGGGTTGGGCATCTGGTTTTGCGGAGGTGGAGAGTTGAGGGGTGGAGGTCGGTTTAGGTAGGCGCGGTTTGGTGGCTGTGGAGTGTGTGGTGGAGGGGGCGTGGGGGGAGGAAGGTGCATGCAGAAGGGTGTATTTAGTTGTTATGCGGGTCTGTGGGAGAGAGGGAGGGTTAGCTTGGTTAATTTGATTGGGAGGGGGAGAATTGCGAGGAAGAGGGGGGACGTACGGTACTAGGATGTGCTTTTAACAATAGCGAAGATTGTGTGAGCCATTCCTGGGCAGTATCTAAATGTGGCATTTTGTTTCTTCTTTGTGGGTAATAGACGCTGAAATCGAATGTATGTATAGGTGGTTGGTTAAGTGGATTGGTTTGTGGGTGATGAATCTTGGTGGATTGGCGCAAGTTGTGACAAAATCGTAGGAGCTTGAAATTGATGAGCGAATCTTAATTGATCAGAAGTTAAGTTCAGTTCAGGTGTTCCTTAGCGTGAATGCGGGGTCAAGCGAGGACGTGAGACTCTGCGGGCCGGGGATTTGCCGATGCATTCTCATCTCAACTTTGCTGCAAGTTTTAGAAGACTTCGCCCAAATCTTGAAGATCGGGAAAATAGTTTGATGACATGGAAAAGATATTACACTGGTATTCCTAAGTAGGGATATTAGGTATGAGAAGTTATTTGAATCATGAGCAAATACATGAAGATTGCTTCATGTTATGCCAAAATATCAACTCACACATTCAACTGTTTAATGAAGCCATCATTAGTGTATGGTCATGTAGGTACTCAGATGTTTTCATATCCATAGATCTTCTAGTAGATTTTGGGCAAATGATGTAAAAGTAGGGTTGAGATACACTCTTGTCCCAGTGTACGTATATTAATGTACGCAGAGTCTTTTCATCAAGGTTACTGAACACTCAGTCGAACAGACAATAGATAAATAAAGTAAAGTAAGAACCATTTTACCAATTTCGATATATCTTATTGTGGACTAAGCTTTGAATTTCTCTTCTCAGATTGTCAGCCAGAAGATCACGGGTAAGCTCCTGCCCAATTGAGAACATAATGCTCTTTCCCAAAATGGCCAGGGCAGTGAAAGCATTTTGATCTCGCGCACTTTTCAATTCTCATTTCACAACGACACTTCCGTAGTCATATGTTGGTACTTCTCATTGCCTATTCATGTTCTTCTTTTTTTCAAATACTTGTTTAGAAATACATTTAATTCAGCGTGAGGCGGACCGTTCCCCTATTCAAATTGCGAAATCATCACTTACTCATCACATCACTTCGAAGACACTTGCGTCCCAATTAATATTCATTCTTCTAAAGAATCAGTTTCTTTTTGTCACTTTCAACTGTTACAAGCATGCCTGGCGCAAAGAAAGCAAAAACTCCAAAGTTGAATGATAAGGAGAAGCCAAAAGATGACGACCCAAAAGGCAGCAAATCGATACCAAAGGTACAGGATTTCATTTCTGCCATTGAACCTAATGTTCAAACAGAAGTGTCTGCTGCGCCTCCTGTATTGCATCAACTTCTTCAGTGCTTTTCTGAGGAACAAATCGCGCTGGTGTTATCAATCTTGAAAGCAAAGCCATATGAGATATCCATAAAAGGTACGATTAGCAATTTTTCTACCATAGACTATACTAAATCGATTTAGATTATTTGGATGAGTTCCGAGAATCAATCAAACTTGAAGAATCACGAAGTAATCGTATAGTTGATTCGGGAGAGTTTTGGAAACGACGGTTCGAAAGTCAGTGTATTCTTACAGATGAACTTCAGACTCGCACCGCAAGCCTACAGAAAAGACTACGACACTGTCGCATTCCATCTATGACATCTTCATCTGAGGATTCTGAAGAAGAGGAAATTTCGAGTATCGCCCAGCGCTCCTCCGAGTCTCACAATGACCAATCTTTGAAACCTGCCAGAAAGAAGAAAAGAAAAAGATATGAGAGTCTAGATACTGTCACAAATGAGGACGACGAAATGAGAACTGATGCATTGGCGTTGGCATATAATCATGATCATATGATGATTGCTACTTACGGTAAGTCACAATACTTTCACCTTTCGCTTCGGTGTATCAGGTCGTCATGGTACTTACACAAATTCCTGCAGTATACAGAATCAATCAAATTCGCCTATCTCTTCACGCCGAATCTGCACCTGCCTCGTGCCGCAAGCTTATAGAGTTGAGTTGGAAGGCAATCTCCGACTGCCTTCCCAAATATATCGGTGTTAGAGAAACGAACTACTATACGAAAGATTTTAAATGCCTAGCGCATCTTATGAGCGAGATCGCTGAATGCCATAGGAGCTGCGTTGAGGTTTCAACTGAACATTACAAGACTATCGCGGGAAGGGAGCTGGTGAGGAAATCAAATATTATACATTCCTTGTGCTCTTTCTTTGATAAAGCGTTGAACGAGATGCAAAGTCTGTGTATTACGAAAGCCAAACTTCAAATTCGTTCAGCCAATTCGATATCAGACCCGGTGGAGATTTCTGCAGACAACGATGAGCCCATGATGGTCCGCTTCGTTGCTAACCTCATGATTGGTATTCTGCGAAAACTTAGCTGGCAAAAAGAGAATGACCTGCATAAACAAATAATCGAAGGAATGCTAGCGATAATATTGAATCATATCGGTAGATTGATCTCCGATATCGTATTTAAAGAAGATGTTGCCGCTTCCAAATTACCAGGAAACATTACTTCTCGAGATCCTTCCCTTAATTCAATAAAAAACAAGTCTTCTCTAAAGTCTAAATATCTTATTCACATACTTGAGGTGGCACTCAAAATTCAAAAGGAAACTATGGGTGTTGGACCAACAGAAGAACTTCTGCAGAAAGCGAAAAGAAAAATACAGAATACACTCAAGAATAGTATAATTGGAGGAGGCTTATTGGGGTTGAAGTTGCCGGATCAAATTGCGGAGGAACCAATCAACATTCCGGAATTGAAAGGGTTGGAAATGTATGGGGAAGAGTGGACTGTACAATGTGTGTTTACGATGATTGAAATGGATGAAGGTGAAGAAGGTAAGGAGGTAGGAGGGGAGGGTGTTTTAGGTTGAGATAGTGCAGGGTGGTATGTTGGGATGGGAAGCTGGATTTCCGAGATTTAGATGAAAAAATAGTGGAGATTGGAATTGGGAATATAGGAGGAACTCTAAATCACAAGAGCTGGATTCAGAAACAGATGTTCGAATTGCAGGTTTGTGCTGGGCTATACGGTTGTTCAGTTTGAGATATCACACAGAGGCTTATGAATCATATTTAGCTATTGCTGTGGGATCATTTTAGGATAATAACAATCTAGTTCATGACAGTTTGCCGAATCATTTGCAAAGGTTGTCACTAGTCTTGGATGAACATGATATAATTCTGTGCTGTGATATTGTTGTGTGCAATATGCGAATGAATGTGTGTTGCATAGTATCAGGTGCAAGAATATTAGATCAACTGAGTGGTAAATGATAGATAAATAAAAATCATATGCATATTTATCTGAAGAATGAGCTGGAAAAAATCTCCCCGATACCTAGCACTCCTGAGTTCATCTAGACCCGATTACGCAGCGCAGGCCCCATCCAATCCAACCATAACCAACCCAGTCCATCCAATCCAACCATAACCAACCCAGTCCATTGCATTGCCGTGTGCTGATTGCTCTTTCCAGTATTGCATTTCCCCTTGCAGTCCGAAAGTTCCTAGAATTCGTCGATGCATTTCATATCATATCATATTACGCAACAAGATTCATTCCGATCCGACCCATCCTATCCATTCCATGTCCCTACCCATTCTGGTATACCCCAGCCCAATCCATGTCCGTTGTATCCTAACTCCTCAAAAGAAACGCCTCAATTCCCAGTCCACCCAGCTCTCTTAGCAGCACCTCTAGCTTCCTTCTTTGCTATCCTAGCAGCTTGTCTAGCTTCTTTCTTTGCAGCTTTCTCTTCCTTTCTCAAGACCATTTTCTCCTTCCACGCCTGAACCCTTGTCTTCTCTGGCTTCTGCGCAAGTTTAGCTTCAAGCTTTTGAGTCACTGCAGCTTTCTTACTCATAGCCACTGCCGCTCTACGTTCATATTCCTCAGCCTCTCCACTTTTCCCTTGCATCTTCAACCACAAAGACTTAGATCTGACTTGTGCCTTTAGGATCCCCTCATCTAATGGGTTTCCTATGTTTTGTAAAGAGTGCAATTGATCCGCAATAGTCTTCTCCACACCTGCAAATTGTGAACCGAGTTCGACTGTAATGCGAGCACTGCGCTTGGCGGCTTCAAGAGTCATATCTCTCGCTGCATTAGTAAGTTGAGCAGTGATTGATGATGCTCGCTCGAGCGCTTGACGTTTCGCTTCATCGATATTGGCTAGTTTCGACTGGGAAGATTGGCGTACATCTTTGAGAACCTTCTCAGCCGCGGCGCGAACATCTGCGAGAGTTTGACCGTCGGCAATAACAGTATCCTCCTTGAAGAATGTGTAAAATCGGTCCAAGACATCTTGCATGGCTTGGAGAGAATTGGTTCCAAAATCAACTTGGAAGGTCTCGTTGATGCGTGGCTTCTTGGTGGTAACGATCGAAATGTTGAGAATGCCATGAGCCTCCTTCTTGGGAATCAATAACACAATCCCGTCGCTTGAACTAAAGGCACGTTCTGTATCGACTGTAGTATTGCCCCTAGTGATGTTGATCGACATTGCCAACTTGGTGAGCCAGCTAAGCTTCATTGCCCGGGGAATTCGAATCAAAACTTCTCTGTCCCCCATGATTTCCGCTACACAGGAACTACACTTGCTCTCCGATTTGGACTTCTGTTGTTGGGCATGTGTAAGTTTTGAAAAGTCTACTTGAGGTTTTGAAAGTCCGTTCGGGGGCGACGACTGTACAACAGGAGGTGTTGAAGTAACTGTGGCTTGGGTTGCAGAGAGGCTGGTCGCAAATGGTACTGATGTTGGAGTTATCGGGCCCGCTGACATAGTTTTGCTATTTATAGAGATTGCCGGCTGGTTGTAAAATGGATAGGGCGAAAGGGTGGACGTGAAAATGGCAGTCAGCACGCTCAGGACGAGCAAGCCAAATGGGAGTAAAGATCTCCACTCCGCCAAGTAACGAGACCATTCTTTATTGACTGGTTTCTCTCGGTTCGCAGGAATCGTATAGGAACCAAGATTCTTGATAACACTAGGGGAACTTGCAGGCTCGTGAAGACCGGTCAAGTAAGCAAGATTTCTGTTCATCTGCCTAGCATCGATGTTCAAGAAAGACGTAAGATCTATTGGTAGACGTTGATGGACAATGCTTCCTCTGCCATTTGTTTCCCGGGATTCTAAGCACATATGAATAGAATGCTGATCTAAAGACATGCATTGAGCTTTGTTAAGTAATTGTTTGTGCGAGATAACAATCGATGGTATGGTATGACGACTCATGAACTTTTTGGCGATCGTTCTAGTGCGTCGTGCTTGTATATCGTCACTATCAGAACAGTAGAATATTGCCACGTGTGGTAACTCCCACTCCGGCTCAACAATAAAATGATCTCTCTCTGGGACAGAATGGTAGCTGTAGTGATCCTCGAGATTTAACTTGATTACATCTGGCTTTTGTGGTTGATCCTCGAATTCAAGGGTTTGAGCAGACAAACAATCGTCAACCTTGATTTGGTAACCAGACGAGTGCATGAGTTCGATTTCCGGTGTTTTCTCCGAGCCAAAAGCAGATACAGGCACAACATTGTAAATTTGAGACGAGTTTCGACTTGAACGCTCTTGGCCTTCGACGGAAGCAGTGACAGAGCTTGCAATCTTGTGTATGATATCTTGTTTTGCAGAGTGGCTGCCTACATAGAGGATGCGGAGTGGGTCTTTAGTCGATAAACCATGCTTGGTCATGGTTTGTCGAATTGTAAGAATTAATTGACTGGGCGGATTTTGCAGGTTCAAGTCTCTCACGGAAGCGGCAGTTTGTTCTTCGGTAAACTCTGCCACTGTATGTTTGACTGATACATTCTCGGCTCCAAGGCTACCAAATGGTTCTTCAAATTCGATAGATTGTGAGAGCGGGGTATCGGAATCGTCATGCAAGACAGCAGAATTTCGACCGATGGTAGGATTATTGAAAGAATTATTGATCGAGTTATCCAAACCAAAAGCAGGAATGGAGGAATCGTGTGTGTATTGATCCCCACTTTCATCACTATTCTCAGTATCTGCAAGGCTCTGCATATCGTCAGGACGACCAAACTCCACAGAAGCTATCGACTCGGTAGCATTCTCATCATGGCTCTCATCATCTGTATCGACAAACTCATAAGTAGATTCGGAGAGGTGACTTTCATCAGATGGGGACTCGCTGAGGGTCGACATATTGTTGTTGGAAGATTGGGTTTCGACCCAAGTAGTTATTCTCGTATCGATAGACGGAGTAGGAAATCGAAAATGGTTGGAATGTTCTTCAGGATTTGAAGACGTCAAATCTAGAGGCGGGAGTCCGCTGGATGACTCCATGTCATTAGCTTTTACGATATTATACCGGAACACAAATCTCGACAAGATGGTATGTGAAAGAAGTGAAATGTGAACGAAGGTGAGGGAGGTCGAATGAGCAGCTTTCAGGAACACGGGTAAATAACAAAGTCGACAAGAAGAAGAGGCAGAGGATGACGAGGAAGAAAGAAAGAAAGAAAGAGGGAGACTCCTACTTCTTATTAGTCTGAGCTTGATTAAGGTAAAGGATCCCCGAATTTGAATTTCTATGGAGAAAGTACACCGAGTGCCGTAGAATAATAATGGGGAGCAAGAAAGTGGGAGGAGTTAATTAACTTAGTGCTTGCCGAATCGTTTGCCTATTGGCAAATCGAGGTAGCCCGGGCTTTTGGTTGACCGTAGAGATAGGCAAGGTGATCGGTTTAAGTTTTGGATACTGGAATATTATCGATATGGGATTCAAGAGATATTGTACGATGGTAAAATTTATGAAGATTTTTGTGTTGCACCTCGTACCAAATATGCACGATGTCTTTTTGAGGGAGTCTCTTTTTTTGCTGTAATGGTTGTTGTGTTGTGTTGAATACAAGACGAAGGCGGCAGGTTTATCTCGTTATGATGGATTTGGGACTGATTAGGTGAGACCCACTAGTGTCAATGCGGGGTACCCTTATATCCTTATTACAGCTTGATATACTTCCGTACCTATATTTATGCTAGGTATGTATGGTATGGTATGTACGGTATGTGCCCAAGCTTTTTTGGGTGGTTATCGTATCTTGGGTTACGATAAGCAGCATTTACGAGGAAGATGGTAAATCCGTATAATACAATCATTTTCACGGTATATAATTATTAACGGATTGAAGAATTATATCTATTCATGACTTATTAGTCTCTCTATTGTTCATCTGTTATTTCTTCACTCATTCATAACTTCACACACATCTATACTCAAATGATTCACACCATATCCATTCATATCCATTCATATCCATTCGTAAGGCTACCTACAGCATGTTACATTATCCATCACATCACAAACACACGTCATCCAGCCTAGGTATGAGCGTGTAAGATAAGACTACCTATATTCTGTTTTATATATACATCCACTATTGATTCAGAATACATCTTAAAACTTCACCTATATTACAGAGTAAAAGGATAATTTATAGTCACACAGTTATAAAAGCCCCTACTTACTGCACACTTAAATACCTAGGTAGGTATCTCTTGTATCAAAATGCATCATGGAACAATAATAGACCAGTGCTACCTACTAGGTAGGTACCTCCTAACAGACACGTCTACTCTACCAAAACGTCAGTACAAGTATCGTAGATCTTCCAAGGTTCTCTTCTCTCTCTCTCCCAACTACCCTCCTTCAGCTACCCACCGCCACCCACCTCGAACCAGTCATTCTCAACTACACTCTCCTAGTCTCCGACGTATCAGTGGGTCCTTCGGAACATACATGAACTCATTCATATTCATCATCTGATTCATACTTTCGACCCAAAGATTGATTGATCCATATATCACGCATCTCTCATCCTCTAAGGATATCAAGAATATATTAATGGCTTATCATGCGAACGTGATGAGCGTGAGCATCTATCTACATGCATAGGTAGGTACATACTCAAGAAATCGACTCTCCAAGACCTTCCTGTTTGGGGTTTCCATAATATATTCAAAATCTTGAAAATCTTCATCTATCAAAGAGAGTTCGAGAATATCCTTACAACCTAGTTATTCTACCATCAGACAGATATCTCTCCTTCCGATCATCCCTCCCCAGATAGATATGATATCCTCAGCTTCTTCTCAAGACCCTTCCCTCCCCTCCCTTCTACCCCACCATGCATCAGCCCCCACCATACCAGTACATCTCGAGCATCTCAAGGCTTATTAATCTATTCTTAAATGATGTTCGCTGCACGGGCCCAATTCTGCACTTACCTACCTAGGATTAGCTACGTACCAGCATTATTTCCAAAAAGGTATTAGAGAAAATCACAATCTACTTCATCCCTAACATCATCGCAATGGAGTGAACAGAAACTCACAAGTCCTCTGGAAACTCCTCCATACACCCTCACCAATTTCCCCTCTCAAATCAAATAAATATATAACATCCAGAACAATTGCTATACCGGTTTCAACTCAAGCTTCGAGGAGAAATATTGATAAGTTTCCTGTGTATGTTACAATTATTATAGGATTGAATCATCCTTTGTGTGGATGTCATACTTTGATTTTTGCTAGGTTCTCTGATTGATCTGAGCTCTATGGTTGATATAAGCTATCTCCTCCGATGAGGGTTGCGGAAAGATTGCCGGGCTAGATGCTGTCATTGCGAATTTCGCTTCGGATCTCTTACTTCCAAAGGAAATCTGTAAGAATTGATATGCCCGATTTACATGCAATACAAATCGCGACCTTGCATCTGATGGAGCAAATCAGTCGCCTATGGGTCGTTTGGAAGTAGGCGTATTGTACTGGGCAGTCAGCACCTTTATCAGGCCTTTACATGTTTTCCAAGTTTCCAGAACCGCTGCAGTGGTTCCGCCAGTCTCTCCATCGACCTCCACTATGTATTGGACCTGATTCAGTCATGTCATTCTTCAAGAACTTAAACATGAATTTGTTAAGAATCGTTGTGCCAGTGGTAAATATCGACGCTGGTGTACGCGCTTCCCAGTAATCACTTATTGAATTTGCTACCAAAAATTCAACGCAAAGAATCCTTGGATTCGTCGGAAAATGACCATGGTCATTTGATGAAGACTCACCATTATTACTGCTTACTTTATGCAAGCATTCTGACAACAAAAAGATAGTTGTGGACGATTTTAAATTGTCCAGAGAAATGCCATCACCGAACTCCTTTTCAATATCCACCGGTACCTCGCTTGTCAACAAATATTTTGTCCCGAGATCTTATAGATGTCGGATCTTCTGGATTTCCTAAGCTGATGTACCCAGTAATGCACCAATACTCTCCTCGAATTTCCAACTTCCGAACTACTTTCACTCGATGCTGAGCTGGATCCTCAATGTATGCTCCTTCCAACACAGTCTCGGCCACTGTATGCATGAATACTATACTCAACCGTCTAAATATTCATGACAATCTGTTCTTGGAATGCACTGCAATCTCGTGCCGCTTGAGAAAATGACATTCAGGATATTACCTGTATTTACTACCTACATATCTGTCCCTGTCTGTTATACTTTTATCACGTGTAGTTATTAAATTAGCTTAGCTTAGATTACCTAATCCTGGGCCAATATCTTGGCCCTTGGCACCATTCTAATTCTGCATCTTTTATTCCACACATAAGTCTCACACTGTCCTTTTCATTCACGATCTGTGGAATATTGGAAATTGTATTGATGGTTTAGAGTGATATTGCTGTGTTGTCTACAGTTTCTCTGCGTGCAAGTATATTACTTGTCTGTAAAGTCGAAAATATGGGATTGTAAAGCTCACGAGTGTGATGTTGTAGAAAGGTACTATAGACAGGGGTTCGGCAGACGAAGAGCCTCAGCTCGATACTTGAGCAGGCTAAGGACCTTAGTCCTTGTTTTACAAACAGAATTCCCTCTTGGACGAACCCAGAATCTTAGCTCTCCGATTTCATCTATGAAAGCCCCGCTAACTCCCCGTCCTCTATTTTATACACGTACTGATCACAGTAGTAAATACATACTCTAGTAAAAAATTCTGTTTAACTATAACTCGTTTGGGAAAAGTGTGTAAGGGAAAAAAGAGCAAATCTATGAATTTAGATAACGGCATACTAGGTAGAAGTGCTCCATGACAAAATCGACTACCCGAAAACCAGGAGGTGTGAGTCTCAACTTCGTCCTTTGGAGTTCGTAGAGTATTAACTACATTAAGATACATTGAGTCTTTAGAGAAGGAACTTGTGAATCTCGATCCAAAAGCCATGCTCTATTCCCACTTTGACTATTTCATTATTATCTCTGCTTCTCTTTCGTCTAGTTTTTTTTTTATTGGTTTGTGAGATAGCTGCCTCAACTTTGTAATTTGCTATCGGGAAATCATTCTAGCGAATGCGAATTTTTTTAGATGAAGATGAAATGAGAAGACGCATATGTTCTGGGAGATCTTGGAACTGAATTTCGAGGTTGTATGTTATTACTTCTATCATCCCTAATTCTGACGTGTTTCAAGAAATCTGTGAAAATTTGAACGTACATGATGTACAGAAACTCGCCCGAGGCGCGAAAGCAAAGCTTTCAACCCTTTGCAAATTCTGAACCTTCATGACTTTCATCATCATCACCAATATCGCTTCTCAACGATAGATTACACATCATCATCCTCGCTCTCCTCTACAGCTTCATCTACCACTAGCGAATACTATCGAGTCTCAACCTTCTCAATTTTCTTTGGGGGATCCGAGATCCAAGATCCATGTCTAGATTTCCTCGCTATGATATATCATGAATGAATTAAATCACTTTTGCCCCGTTCAAATCATCCGCGAGTACGTCGTCTCATCTCAGGAAGTAATGGTAACATAGAGCCATGATCAACCAGGGTAATAAACCCGGATAATACTCACCGGCTAGCACCAAAATCCAGAAAGACCGCTGCGAAAGAAAACTCCGCGAAATAAGAGAGAAGATCTAGAAGGGTGCACAAATGAAGAAAGAATGAATACTAGCCCATCTTACAGAATAATTTAATAATTCCTCGTACCGATATCGATGGATTACTGCATGTTTAACTTAGATCTCTCTTTCGTCTTCATTTTACTTCATCTTATCCGATATTTCGATGTTTCGATAGGTTACGGAAGAGAGAGAGAAGACACGGCTCGATTGTCATATCAAGTAGGTAATTCAAAGCTCGAAAGAGATGCACTTCAACACGTATTTATAAATTATTACTTCCTACTAGCTAGCATTCCAGAAACCATGAAGTCAAACCCCAATCCGCAAAGTCGTCTTCAATATTTTGCATATGAGGTACCTAGGTAGGTAGGTAGAGTAGAAATCCAGTTCGAGTTTATTAAACTGCCTCCCTTTCGCTTAATACAAACCCCGCAATAAATAGCTACCTACCTAGCTCCCAGATACTCGCACACTCTCGAGACACTAAAAACAAAGCCTCCCTCCCCTAAATCAATAAAATTAGTATTCCGCTCCGCCAGCACAAAAAAACCCGTAAACAATCACCAGACACTCTCTGTACAAACACACGAACATACAACTCCGAATACTCCCCCCCATATTAATGATTTTCTACACTTACTATAGATAAACAACAAAATCATATATACCTATACTAAGGAATTAATCAGAAGTACCTACCTAGTATACCTCACATCCATTGAGAAGATATGCGTTAGTTGACTTGTTTTATTTCATTATTGTATCTATCTTTCTACGCTATCGTGTACTGGTCTCGGTAATTAACTACCTAATAGGTAATAAGTAAAAGGTTATAATTTCTAGATTCGATAATATACCTAACTATGTACTATTTGTATGTTTATATTTATATTTCCTATCACGCTACTCTGCCGTTTTCATTCCGCTTTCCTTGTCTCACTCATCACAGCTAATAAATAAGTAAATATATCAATAAATAAAACACAAAACGGGAATCCCTCTATCATCTCCAAACAACATCATACATCCGCAATCCCTCCCATATCTCACACCAAAAAAACCCAACACTCCTCCACTCCTCTAAACCCCCCCCTTCCAAACCCCCACCACAACCCCCCAACAAAACAAAAGACA
>PQXJ01000136.1:0-78024 GCA_004786225.1 Botryotinia narcissicola | reverse complement strand
CCCCAACCCGACCCACCCCCAATATACCTACTAGGTAGTATCCATCCGAAACTCCAAACCCAACAAAACATCCCCCGGGAATTACGTCAAAAGGTGCTCTTAATCCCAGACAATGTACCTAGTAATTTTTATTAAAAAGTGTGTGAAATTCAGGTGTGCTGGTGAGCGGGTAATGGTGAAGAGTTTTTGAGATGTGCAATAGGAGATTTATTGGGGGAGGGACTAATGAGAGGCAGGTTATGTGATGGGGTTGATTACCTACCTGGGTAGGTAGGTGTAATGACTAGGTAGGTAGGCAGATAGATTAATTACATGGAGAGTTCTTGAATGGAGTACCAAGTAGGTATTCAGATGAGGTTGTTTGGAGATCATGTCGGCTTTGCTTTATGTTATGCTATGCTGGTGATAGTATATCTTAGGGAGGACGGTGTTCATGGGACTGTTTGCTTGGGTCTACCTACCGACTTGATATTGAGGTTTGAATCATAATCTATATTATACTGAAGTTGGTGAGGGATCGGATGAAAATTAAAAGAGTGTATGGTCAGGGGGAGGATGGTCATAGAAGGATGAAAGGATTGATAGACTGACTGTGTCATGACCATCTTTTGAAGTTCGATTGTATTTTAGTTCACATTTGCAGATATAAGTTGGAGGAATATCGACGTCGACGTCGGCGCCAGTACCAGTACCAGTACCGTCACCACTACCACCACTACCACCACCACCAATAGCCAACGTAACTAGAACTCTGGTATCAACTTTGAATTACCTACCAACTTCACTCTAAAACATCAACATCCAACCTCATCATCCAATTCTCAACCTCAACCTCAATCTCACTTTCCCACTTTCCATTCTCTACAATCAATCCACCTCGCTGCCGAGGTACCTTGGTGGTCTAAGAATTCCCTCAAAATTTCTCATCAATGACTCCTCACACTCACTCCAGATACTTTACAACTATGAAAATTTGAATGAAAATTTCATCCTCTGCACCGCCTCCCAACCTTACCGCCTTCAACAAATTTTTCTATTGGTGATATCTGCCATATAATTCACCACGAGCAATTGCGCCATTTTTCTGCTACACCTCATTTCCCAGAAACAAAGACAAATTCACTTTGATATCTCACATGCGCCGCGTTTATCGGAAAGACGGCAGAGAATCAAGGTCGGAAGAAAGAAAACTTGCTCAAATCTCATTTCCCAACAGACGCCGACAAGGTATTCTGCCTCACTTTCACCCGATTCCCCTCACTTATCCCTCATTTCCCCATATTCACTTTTAAGCCGCAGCGAAGAATTTTCCTCTCAAGCGAAGTGATCTCGCGCACCGAGATGGATTCCAAATTAACTTAAATACTTCCACATCCCCCCGTCCTCTTTCTGATTTCTTTTTCTTCTCGACACGAACCTTTTTCAGACTGGAGTTTGTTCTTTTCTTTGCGGACTCGCCATCCACATAGAATTGAACTTACTCCATGTCTTGGACCAACATCTCAATCATCAAAGTGCCGCCTTGGATCTTTGTTATTCTTCCATTGATTTGTTCTTCGCTGTCCCTCCTCCGTTCCCTTCTTCTTACCTTCTCTTGTCGAATATCAACCTTCGCCATTTCATTTTGGTCTTTTTTGTGTAGTGCCTGCTGCATGAGATTGACCTCTTTGGTATTGGTCTAACATTCTAATCATTGAGTGCCTCCGCCTACCGATCTCAATCATTCTTTTGTTCTTCATTATCCTTCAACACCTTCTTGTTCGTCGATACCATCGCCTTCGCCTCGATTTGCCTTTTGTTTGTAGTGCCTGCTGCAAGCGATTGACCATCTCGACCCGATCCAACATTTCAATCATTGAGTACCTCTATCCATCGATCTCAATCATTCATTTGTTCCCGGTATCTTCGACTTCTTCGACAACGACCATCCTCTAGAAGGACTTTATCAACCTTTCTGGTGTAGCGCCAACTGCACCTGAAAATGATTTACTTCGTCTCTTGGACAATCGTTGTCTCTCCCCTTCAATCGACCAAACCACTCGATCGAGCCCTCGTCAGATTTCGACCTTGAAAGTTCTGTGTAGCGCCAACTGCATAGAACTCTCAACCTCCATTTCTTTCGACAAGCTCATCTTGTGGACCACTGGTCACCTCTAACCTTACTTGCGACGCGGACTTTAGGAGTCTCTTTTCTTTGTAGCGGCCGTTGCAAAGAATTGACACATTTTTTCGTCTCGACATCGCTTGTTCGGTATATCGACAATACAAAGCCACCTACCCTTTGTACACACCACGCTGGTCCTTTTACCGGCGATCCATTCGCACTATTCTCGTCTGCGTCTGGTTTTCTCACCCTTTTCCGACCTTTCTTATGTAAGTTTTTCCTCACCTGCTCCATCACTTGAACATGATACTAACTACCAACAGGTGTGTCTTTTCGTGTGCTTGTCTGATTACGGTCAACTCTGACCGGTTTGAGTTTTGGTCAGTTCCTGACTTGAACATGTCGTTGCACCACCAAAATGCTAACACCCATTGCAGAATGGACTTCTCCTCTCCTTTTGCGTGCTTTCTTTGGTTACGATCGACTCTGCCTCCGTTCGAGTTCGGTAAGTTAATAACGTCGTCGCACCACCACCAAAATACTAACACATCTTGCAGAATTGTTATCTTCTTCCTCCTTTCCTTTCGGTCTTTCCTTCGGTCTTTCCTTTCTCGACAATATTTTTATCATTTTTATCCGGTTCGACAAACATCTTTATTTTATCGCAAGAAGTACGTATTTTCCTCATTCTCACTCCTCCCTTCACTTCTCACCTTGACCAATTCTAACCTCAGACAACAGGTGTTCGCAGTTCGGAATGGTGTGGTTGAGGGTGTGATGAACTGGTTGGGCGGGAACCCACTTCTTCATGATCCACCTCTCCACTTACCATGTCTTCGTCTTCCTCTGTTGGTTCTACCAAACTTTGTTGTTGATCCTTATACGATCTCTCTCGATGAACCATACGTCCAGTGCGGAGGTTCTTCGTTTGCAGAGTTGTACGTCCCGGTCGCCGATGGCACGACAGGATGCAGCTTCTGACGGGAGATCAGATCGAGCAATAGTCAGGACGGTGTAAATATAGCAGGCTGCGTCGGCAGGAAGCTTGAGAGCCCCCTGACTTCCTTCTCACTGACCATCGATTGCCTGAGGAAAACACCAGGATGGCAGGCACACCCGAGAGGGCACGTGACCGACTTAGCCTACTGGGACTCGGGAAGACGCGGGACGTCCCCCGTTGTCTTTCAAAGCAAATATTACAACCGAGTGAGGTATTACTAACGGGTACGGGATCGACATTGACTGGTAATAGTGAATTGGTTGGTGACTGTCGTTGTGGTGGTACGGTTCTGCTGGGGATTCTGAGGTGGGGATTGGTGGTGTGGTCGTGGTTGAAGTTTCGAGGCTGCGGCCCTTCTTGTATTTGGGGTCAGCTGTGTTTTCAGGCCTGGTGGGCTGGTGTTGACTTCGGTCAAAGGAAACATGGCTGAATTTCAATTTGCACTCGTGCAATTGAAGCTTGGTGGTGTAGGAGTATGGCAGTGTTGGACTATGGTGGTGTTGGAGTAACCTTAGACGATAAACCCCAAAAAAACTCGAAAAACGAAAACCTCAAAAAAACACGGAAAACAACAAAGATCAAAAAAATTCGAAAACCGACAAAACACCAAAAACAGGAAAAAGTCAGGCTTGACTTTCACCAAAAGTCCGCTTTGGTGACGGCCGAGGAGGGTTTCTTGTGGAGGAACAGCTTGGCTTGAATATTGTAATTACAATTTTGTACAAGTACCTTTATTTCCCTTGTGAATGAATGCAATTGATGAACATGACCATGTCTTGTGATTTCCACCAACCTTTCCTGTGACGCATTTCTCTCTTCTTGTATTTACTAATTCATCACTTGAAAAAGTTCCATTCCAATCATATTCCCGACTTTGAGAATCCCAGAAAGGTAAAGTGGGAATGCTTAATGAAGTGGTGCATCGAATTCTGATATACCCATACCCATCACCATTGACCTTTCATGAACGTAGCAAAAACCACACCACATTGCACAACATCACACCACCATACATACCATACTACCTCTCCTTGGTTGATTTGCATACATATTCCTTCCATTTCCTACCGAGAACTAACTTCCTCCTCTCGTCCCACCAAATCTTCTTGTTCCGTCACCACAGCAAATCCAAACACATACGCAAACACAAACCAACCACGATAAAATGCATAATTTCTACAAACCCCACCCCACCCTATTCTGTTCTGTCCTGTTCTGTTCTACAACAAATCCCAACCATACCATACCATACCATACCATACCATACCATACCATACCATACCATACCATACCATACCATACCATACCATACCTACCTACCGAAAGAGCAGAGCAGAGCACCAGAAATTCGAAGGAGGTGCTGTGAGGTGATGTGACGTTAAAAAATTGAATAAATAAACACACGCACGTACGCACGGCGCATTTTCCGATCCTTACATCACATCAGATCACACACATCACACATCACACCCCGCCACATTTTGAACATCGAACATCGAATATCGAACATCGAACATCGAACTTGAAGCTTGAATTTGAACCTTGATTGAGAATGAGAAAGATCTTGGACTTGGTCCCGGGGACGCGAATGTTAGGTGTTGGGCGTTGGGCATCGTACCTCGTACTTTGAATTGTTTGAGTGCTGGGTGTAAGTTTGAGAGCGAGCGAGACAGAGCGAGTGTTGGGTGATTACTTTGATTGATTACTTTGATTGATGTGGTCGGTTTTGCTATCGCGAATATCCGGTGTCACGAGTCGCTTTAGTGATCTTCAATCTCTTCATCGTGATAAGACCAATCAAACTATTGACGGGATCTATGTTCAAGATATCATCCACAACGTCGTAAGTCTTTCTCCATGAAGAAGATTAAAAACATAAAGCTAATTATCCAAGGGTCAATTTCTCCCATGGCAGATACTATATGCATTCCCACGAGACTCTCCTCCGTACAGAGTGCGGTTGCACTGGTCCTATGAGTTGGTGGGATGAAGCCAAGGATGCTGATGCGGGCGACTTCTTCCAATCCGACATGTGGACTGCCGAATACTTTGGTTCCACGAACTTGGATGAAAATGCATGTGTGATTGACGGTGCTTTTGCCAACACAACCGAACACATCGGTCCACTACTCGAGAACACCGATTACTGCTTCTTCCGAGCATTTGATCTCACTCAAGTTCAATACTGCACCTCGGAGAAGGTTGCGGAATGCACACAGTACAACGATTACTATAGTTTCTTCAACTGCATGGTTATCTATCCCACCAGTCCTCACGTCGCGGGACATGCTGCTGTCGGTGGAATGGTAAGAAAAGATCTTTCCAACATCTCTAAATCATTATTAACAAATACAGATGGCCGATATTGATTGCTCCGCCGGAGATCCAGCCTTTTTCATGCACCACAACTATATTGATAGTATGTGGTGGCAATGGCAACAGGCAAATGCCACTTCCCGCATGTTTGACATTAGTGGAAACAGTTTGAACGAGACGTACCTCGCCGAGCAAGGCGACGTGGCTCCTGCTGCTGGCTGGCCTCAAACGACTCTCGAATATACTCTCACCACTGCCGATATCCTTCCGGATGTCCAAATCTATGATGTTGTTAACATTTAAGGTGGGTATCTCTGCTACGAGTATGACTATTAGAGAACGTGTATTTGATGATGGAGTAAGAAGAGAGTGGCAAAGAAAAGAGATGGAGTAATGGGTACGGATTATCGTTTGATGAGGCATTAGAGTGGAAAACAGCTGCAATTCAATGTATATAATTTGAGAAGAATCTTGCACATAGATAATAGAAAACAGACACTACCTGACACTTTCAGCGGTTCTTTTAAACCCTCAGACTCTAGAACGTTTCTCATTAGGGAGTTTTTTGGTGTTGTTTACGGATTTCACGTCGTCGCGTAGAGCTTCCATAAACAGCTCAGCTTAAGTAAGTGAGTGCGGTACACGTGATCTATCTATCAGATCTTTTTGGGGGACTCTACTTCGGGGAAAAAGATGTCGATATCGACCCCTCAAATCTTCAACAAAATCCCTAAATTCATTGAATTATAGCCCAACCACAAATAAAACAAACAAATCCAAGACTATCTTTTCACCTCTTAATCAAAATAATCTCTATAAAAAGTTATCTTTTATCTTAGATTCAAGGAGGAGAAATTGGATTATTGAAAGTGTTAAAGAGTGGCTAAACCCGGCCTCTTTTTTCTCCTACGGAGAGGGGAGGTAAGGGGGGGGATTGTCAATATCCATATCCACACACAACTTCATGATTGCAAAAACATTCCATCTTAAAAGCCCCCTCATAACCGCTCCATTATCGACTCCCAGCATACATGTACTCACTCATTCGACCATCCAGACAGTATAATGTATACACACATCCCCTCTCCTTCACTTTAGGCCCTGGAGATATTTCCGAGAGCAATTAACACGAAGAATCGTTAATACGTTTGTGCACACGAAAAACGTCGACTCATCTGGATATTGAGCTGCCTACCAAAGTGTCGAAAATGAGTCTTGGAACAGCAATCACCAATGAAGAAGCACATGAACGAGCGACTTCTACGATGCCATTCATTAATAGAAAAATCATCCTGAAATTCTATCTATCTATCAAAATGCGCTTTCAGAATATGCATATGCAATTATCCACGCTAAAGAATCGTTTATTCACTAATTTTCCTCGACCCATTCATCATCCCGTTCATAAATCCCCATCTCTATCCCCATCTAGTACCCCCTCCCCAAACCTATTCCCCCAGAATCAACTCTTCCAATCTTTGCCTCTCCCCACTCTCCTTCACCATCCCCCTAAACACTCCCCCATCCAACTCCATCAAATCTCTCGGCTTTCCAAACTCCACCACTTTCCCCTCGCCCAACACCAAAATCTTATCAAAATCCGCAATCGTACTAAGTCGATGCGCAATAACAATCAACGTGCTATCTGTGAATTCTTTTCTGATAGATCTTTGAATCAACGCATCGGTATCCATGTCCACTGCCGAGGTTGCTTCATCTAATACCATGATTTTTGGATGTGAAACGATGGCGCGCGCGAGACAGAGGAGTTGTCGTTGACCTTGCGAGAGATTGAGTCCACCTTCGGTTATTGGTGATTGCAGGGATGTGAAGAGATTCTTGTTTTTCTGGAGCGAAGGAGTCGATGTTCCGGATGTTGAGGGGGTGTTTTGTCCAGTTGGTGGAATAAGCTGTACCCGTTCTAGAGCATCTCGAAGTTCCGAATCTGTATGTTCATCGAAAGCATCGAGGTTAGATCTGACTGTTCCGGAGAAAAGTACTGGATCTTGTGGGATAATCGCTAATCTCGAACGAAGCGAATGCAAATTAATTTTAGAAATATCGAGACCGTCAATATGAATTGTGCCTTCACGTGCTTCGAGGAATCTGAAAAGTGCGAGTGTCAATGAGGATTTACCGGCTCCAGTACGTCCTACTACTCCAATTCTTTCACTACGTTCAACTCGGAATGTAAGACCTTTGAGGACGGGTGGAAGATCATCTGCGTATGAGACAACTAAATCATTAACTTCGAGACGACCTTCAGTTGGCCATGCTGCTGGTGGATCTGATCCTTCTAGAGATTCGGTTTTTAGGTTTGAGTATTCGACGATACGTTCTGCCGCCTATAATATCGAAAGTCAATAGTTGCCAATGAATAAAAATGACGCTCCGCTGGCCCTCCGGGGGCCATTGCCATGGACGCCGAATAAGAGCATATAAAAATCATCGAGCGCAGCGAGCAAAGGGAGTTTGGGGGCTTGCCCCCTGAAAGCTTTCCATCTCATTCATCCCCTCCCACAGTGGGTATCATTGTCCTTTGCCGAAAGCTATCGCATCTTTACCCACCCGCAATGCCCGGAATAAAGAAAAATTGTCAAGACTTACATTCATATTAAGTTCCAAATTAGTATAATGCCTGATTGTCCACATGACCGTTTGACCATAAGCCAGCGCAAAACTCAACGCAAACCCAGCCAGTGCAGCATCAATCTCCGGAAGCAGAATAATGACTATCGCCACAATCGTTGAGAACAATCCACCCACAAAAGCCATTCTCCATCCCATCCATCGATTGAAGACCCAGAGATGCCAGAATGTAGTTGAATGATCATCAATCTTGGCCCACATGCTTTTAATATAGATATCTGTCTTGTCAAATGCGCGAATTGTGCCTACACCTGTAAGAGCAGAACCGAACTGTTCAAAGATGGGGGATTTGGCGGTCGATTCGAGACGTTTAACTTCACGAGCACCAGGGAGATAGAGAAGTGCCACGTAGACGCAGATTGCCAAAAGAACTGCAGACATGAGGAGAACCCATGGAGAGACGATTATACTGTCATTATTAGTTTGGATGCAAGAAGAAGTGGGGAATTCGATACACATACCCTGTGCAAATGATTCCAATTAATCCAAAGAAGTTATTCGCCCCAAATGCAAAATCATTGGCCAATCTTCCATCAACCACGTTGAAATCAGCAGTAAATCGATTCAAAATTCTACCAAGTGGTACTGTGTCCATCCATCTTAAAGGTGTTCTTAAAACCGTGAAGCAAAGTCTTTCGAAAAGAATCTTAGATGCACGAATAGACCCAGTGTAAACGTAGAAATATCGGAGAGTTCCTACAACAGCAGAAACTGCCGAGAGAGCAACGTATATGCTCAGATAGAATGTAGTGTCATGCTTGATAGCTTCCGTTTGGAAAGAGGAATTCTGTGCATTTCCATACGAAGGCAAGTGATTGGCCTGAGTTGTGAACAAGGAGTTAATAATGCTAGATTCTTGATAGCTCGCTGTCCAAAGTTTCAACCACCAAGAGCGACCTGAATAAGCGTTAGTAATTATGCCAAGTAAAAATCAATGAGTATTGATATCTTACCAGTGATCAAGAATTGTTGACCAACGAAAGCAACCAAAACAAGAATCCAGAAAGACCATCCACCAGAAGCGTTAAGATAATGTCCATAGACCTTTACCTTAACACTGCCACGCTCTCTTGCCTCTTCTTGAACGAATTTCTTTGGATCATCCTTTCGTGATACAACCTTTGCTAACGTACTTCCATCAGTGCTTTCATCGTTAGAAGACACAGATGGATTAATGACTGTAGATGATCCCGATATCGTAATGGGAGCTTGATCCTCAGCGATTTGTTCCGGTGTTTCTTCGTGACTGATGATACGTTCAAGTGTACCCGCTTCTTCCAAGTCCGAAAGAAGACCCGCACTTTCAACCGTCCCATCACCGAGTTCAACGAGATATTTAGCTTTGGCCTTGCAGAGAGCGACATGATGAGTGACGAGAATACGAGTACGTCCGACACCAAGCTCACCAGTAAGACCTTTTTCGTAGATGAAACGACCAACATGAGCATCAACAGCACTGAAGATATCGTCAAGAACCAATATGCCTGCGCGGGAATAGAGGGCTCGAGCAAATGTAACTCTCCATCTCTGTCCACCACTCAAGTTGATACCATTTGCGCCAATTTCAGTATTTTCACCATCTCCAAGCATTTCCAAATCTTTGCGGAGAGCACAATATTCGACAACCTTTTGATAGCGATCTTCATCAAGCGGCAATCCGAAAAGAATGTTGTCCTTGATACTAGCATTTTCGATCCACGGAATTTGAGCAACGAAAGCAACTGACGATGGAATGATCCAATTATCCTTGTTGGCAAGATGATCATGTCGATCTTTGGCTTTTGGTCCTCGAGGAACATTAACCTTACCAGCAAGTATGTCAACTTCTCCAAGAATCGACGCTAACATCAAACTCTTTCCGGTACCAGTTTTACCGCTGATGACACTCAATTCTCCTTCAGGGAAGGAGACATCTACGTTTCTTAAAACATATCGTTCGTTTGAATCCATCTCATCTTCACCCTCAGCACATGGCCATGCAATTGAAGCTTTCTCAAAAGAAACGTTGGGTGCATCATTGGTACCTTCGGATATTTCAGCCCCATTCAGATATCTTTGGATACGATTAATAGAAATGTAGCAATCGATCAAGTCCGTGGTAAGTTCTGGAATGACGCTGAGGGTAACCTCCAAATTGACGAAGACACCTATAGCCGTGAATGCGACCGAAGGTAGAAGAACTCCATTAAGGTAAGCATATACTGCCAATGCTACTGCAGCAAGAGCGATAGGACTTGTGATCCAGCAAAAGAGCAACATCGTATCATTGAGATAAACACTCCATTGCTCGTCCAACTCCTTCTTTCGGACTAGTCCAATTTTGTTGCCCCAATTCGATTCTAATGCGGAGAACTTGATCTGTCGAATACCTTGAAGTGCTTCAGTTACAACTGCCATTTTAACATCTCTGACTTTCATTAGTCTGTCTTGAGCTGCCGAATAACGTTTACTAAAGTAAATGTTAATAGGAACAGTCAAAGACATAGCCAATATGCCCGCCAACAAACTCTTCCATCCAATGATACTGATCAAGAAAGAAAAGGAGACAACAAGTTTGAAAACCGAACCAGGGAAGTAGTTGTTGAATGAGCAAAAGTCTGAAACTCTCTTGGCATCTACACCGATCAAATTGACTGTAGATTGTTTTCCCTTTGGATCACTGTCCTCTCCTTCCTCTTCCTCTGATTTGTCTTGTGCAATTGGCTCTTGAGTTTCTTCAGATATTACCGTAGACTTCTTCTCAGATCTAGCTGCACCTTTCACATCCTTACGTCTCATGGCCTTTTGGAAGATTTGAGCTGATAACTGGGACCTAATTGGAATGGCAAGTTCGGCCCAAGAAATCCAGAACATCCAGGATTCAATCCAAGCTGCGGCGAGAGTGACCAAGAATAATGTTGCTACCCAAATCCAAGCTCCAAAAGGGACTTCGTCTCCAGGTTGACGACGTTCTAACATTTTCAAAATCTGAAACGTCACGAATTGAGGTGCGAAATTTCCAAAGGCCTGGAAGACGGTAAGGATCCATTGAATGATGAAAGGTGATTTGTGCGCCAAGAATATTTCGATCCAAAGTGCCCGAGTGTGCTTCCTCTCCTCCCATGCTTCACTGAGATCCTGCGACCTAGTATGATGGTCCATTTTAGGTAGATCTTGTAATTCTAGACGCTTTCTGCTATAGGCCAAAGCCAATAGATCTCCAACCCAGGAGAAAGTGTATCTATCAAGAGCAGACACGGAATACATGGCATCGACGGGTTCCTTATCTCTAGTCACATGTGGACGACGTGGAAATGAGATGGCGGAGATGGCGGCAAACAGTGCGAGTGTTAATTGAGAGATGCGGAGCCAGAAAGTTGCACTTGAACGGAAGTCAACCTGGGCGGACTGGTCCTCCACGATAAGACCATCTTGGTAGAGACAAATGGAAAAGAGGCAGACAGCGGAGACACCTGTACGAGCACCATTGGTATATGCTTTGGTAGGGCTTCTGACTAAGATAGTGCTAACCGCCTGGATCAGAATGAATGACTATGGCCAAGTTAGCAAAATGAAACACGTATATGTTGCCCAAGGGCGTGAAAGATGCGACTTGCCCAGAATGCGACATTGAGCCAATCTTCAAGCTTCAATTCATCATAATGAAAGAGATCCAAAATGGCCAGAATTATAGAAGTTGCAAAACCGAGAAGTGTAGAGATGATGAGTAATGTCTTTGGAGTTTTTGCTGAGAAGGCCGCGATTGTTTCTTCGGTGGCAACTCCATCTTTATCCGAATATGTGTTGGGGATTTGCTTTCCCTTTTCTTGAAAATGAGAAATGATAGAAAAGACGGATGGGAAAGTCAGAGTGACGACCAAGAGAAGAGCGCAAATTGCAGCAGCAAGGGAACCCGAATTATAATCGAGCATCTTGAAGAGTCTAGTTCAAGGAGAAGAGAGAGATCAAGTTGCAGATCATTCTTTTTGGGAAGATATCTCTACTTGACTGTAATGGACGAATGGAAGCAAAAGGACAAAATGTAAATATCAAACGTGAAAAGGTTTCCCCCCAAAAGATTCACACTTTTTCTCTTCTTTGCGTGTGGATGAAGATATATATCGAGCAAGGTCCAATTGCAAGTGGAAAGCAACGGCAGGCTCAGCAAAAACTCAGGAGGTGACTAGGGAGGTAGTGTTGTTGACTCATTCGGCAAGATGAATTGGTAGTAGTGTAGCTAAGTGTAGTACCAATTAAGAAAGAGAGAGAAAAAAAAGGGAAAAGATATACGATGTACGATATACGATGGATGGTAGGGTATACTAGTGAATGGGAGGGAGTGAATGATTATCAATAAGTAAAGATGGAGTGGGTCAGGTAGGATGTGTGTAAAATGGGAGATGGACGGATTTGATTGGTTGATTGGTTGATTGATTGGTGAATCTTTAGCTAGATAGCTAGATAGCTAGATAGGTAGATACTCAAGTAGAAAAGATAGAACAGAAAACTTTTATATTCAGATATTAATAAATTCCCAGGAAACTACAAACTACAGAAAATGGCGGGGACAAGAACAGGGTCGAGGTTTATTAAACATTTTTTCTTCTTCTTCTCTTTCTATCGATGGATCAATCATCAATGTTGGTAGGTGGGGTTTGGGTGGATTTGAAGGTACGTGAGTGGGTGGATAAGAAGAAGGAGTCAAATCCATTTGGAAGATCATGATTAACTGATAATAATATAATAATCATACTCAAATAACTATTATCCTTGTACAAAACCGTTGAAAGGGAAGAGAAGGGAAGACTAATCAATTGGGCGATGTGAGTGGTCAATTACCCAGCAAGTGAATTGATGAGATACGAGATTTTATATGCGCGCGGTTGATATCGACGACGATGAGTCTTTGCGAGTTGAGTGAAGGTGAGGTGAGGTGAGAAGCAAGAACAAAAGAAGTGATAAGTGCTAATATGTATTCCCCCCATATTGACGTTAATAAGAAGTACATGAGGAGTATAGACATTCAATGATACCTACCTAGTGCCGAGTACCTACGATACCTACTAATTACATGACGAAAGGTAAGTGAGATAAGATGTCATACATTGCCGAGTAGAGTAGGAATACAGCGGGATATATTATATATAAATTCTCCACAAACTCCCCTTCTTTACCTGAGTCTCGTCAATATCTTGAAGATAGATGTTTTGGTACTTCCCTCATACTCATACTCATCTATATCTTCCCCCTCCCATGATTCTAAGCCATATTCCCGCTGTAAGATCTTAAAGTTACCAATCCCAAGAGTGGTGGCGAATCATGCTCATCTACTCTAAATCCCATCCATCCATCCATCATTTGGACTAAATGTCGGTCGGTCGCTAGGTCAGTCATATCAACATCAAATCAAGGGTTATCACTCGCCCCCACCATGCATCCGGATCGTTGGGTCCACGACTCACAACCTTCCATCTTGAGGGCTAAATTTCGTGCATATATATATTTTGGCCACATGGTGGTTTTCGGGATGCCTCGTTTGATGAATGTGTCTGTGTATCACATCATACGCCATAGCATGCCATGAAACAAAGTAATGTTGAGTGCGGCTGGCGGTTCTGCTGCACGGTACCGGTAATGAGTTTCTCTAACCCTTCACAAGTGCACATCGAGGAAAGCCTGATATCTTATCTATCACCAAGGTTGACTCTGTTTGAAGAGTACATATAATCCGTCAAGCTAGCCATGAGCTACAGTAATAATACGAGGAACCACATCCAAATGCGAAACGGCTGTTCGTCCTTCCTTTTCAAGCTGACCGAGAGCGGTGTGAATGATCAGGCCGTGTACAGATTTTCAAGACTTGCAATGCATGGTCCTGGGTTGGGGTTGGGTTGTCAGCAAGAAAAGACTGATGAGGGAGAGAAGGTTGGTAAGCATTTAATTCTCCAATGATGATCGAGGAGAATGATGATTTAGATGGGTTTTACCTAATTCTTAACTTGCTATCGTTTTTCTCTTGGTTGATCGACGGGTCTTTATCGACATAGATATATAAGAGATGTACGGAGAGCACTAGACCTTCTTACCATTGTGCAACCCACGGTTTCTGTTTCTGTTTCTGTTTCTGTTTCTGTTTCTGTTTCTGTTTCTGTTTCTCTTTCTCTTTCTCTTTTTGTTCCTGTTTCTCTTTCTCTATCTTCGCCTAATCTTCAAAAATTCCAATGCGCCCCCTGCACAAGACATGAGACCTCCACACCTCCTACCTACACCGATGATCGATAAAGCCCGACGAAACAAAATCTGGTCCCAGGCCAGACCGACAAATAAAATATTCCCCACGATATACGATAGATATACATGGTACCCGTCACCCATCCACTCTGAAAAAGAAGGTTTGGAAGATGCATCGGGAACAATGCTTATTCATCACCGGATTCAGGGCGGGTGTCATAACCGGAACCGATTGATCGTGCCGACTCGCTCGAGTTATCCATCGACCTCCACTCAAGTACATTAGTTTGACTGCAGTTGTTGTACTGCCAGTTGGAATATGTAAGGTTCACTTGTTGAAGTTTCAGACTGATTCTCCCATGACGTCTTGGGACCGATGAAGAAAGTTGAATTGCGAAGTATCCTCCGTATGTGACCTGGATCAGGTACAGGTACAGGTACGAAGAAAGGCACAAACTACTAGGTATCCGTACCTGAGTGTAATAGGAGGGTAGGAAGACCGATTCACGTGGTGAGAATTCTATCACATGATGATCTATTCATGTATGCATTCATCTATGCATTCATCCATCCATCCATCCATCCACCCATCCACCAGTAAATCCATCCATCTGATTATCCATCAATACGTACTCGTCATGTATTTCCTAATAAGGTTCTCATGTATTGAATGTTAATCCCAAGCAGCCCTTGAATAGACGGCTGGGAGGAAATATATGATGTATTCATCGTATTATATCGTACATAGATTTATTGTCAGATGTGACATGGACATTCTTAGAACACTGGCTCGGCTGGCTCAAGACTCTCGTTTGGCGGCCGTTGATCATGTAACCAATCAATATCAACGATATGGAGAATGAAGGGCTTTGTTTGGGCTGGCGTGGGTAAGGTGACTTGGGGACTTCCAAGGTCTGGACAAGCTCTAAACAACGAATGCTTCATTGTATATTGTATCGGTCGATGGAGAGAAAGAATGAGGTAGGGAGGGAGGGAGAAATAGTCAGAATTCAAGGAGGATGTTTTGATCTATATATATATGAATGAAGTAGGTAGGTACTGAGTAGATAGATTATATTCAATGAAATGTGATTTCTAAATATATATTTGTAAATTCATGTCTTTTTTATTTATTTATTTATTGATGTATTTATATACTTATTTATTTATTTACTTACTTCCTTCCTCTCTTACCTACAAATTCCCTCTTCTCTCATAAATACACACACTCAGAGAGTCATCATTGGGTATTATTGAATTAACATCCAAAAACCCCATGAACGCGTAAAACTTATTGGACGCGCAAAAACGTGAAGGAAAATAAGGTTGCCCAGCCCAGCCCAGCCCAGTCCAATACCATCCATAACTTTGCTATCTTGGCTGTGAGACTTTGAGTACTACCAGGTACTGTACAACCTTATGAGACATCTACCCTACCACGGCTACTATTATTCTTCTTCTTCTCCTCCTCAAACATTCAATTGATCATTCTCTGTCTTGGTCTTTGTACTGAACTCACTGGATTTGATGTTGATTTTACTCTCAATTACAAGACCATTTCAACAACAATATCTTCCGTCCTCTTTGAAGACGGACGTAGCTAATCTTTGGGTCCCTTTCTTATCTGCAACTCCAGAGGATGATTAAAGTTTCTATCGTGCTGCAATTCAAAACCACGACCCCAGTACCAGTACCAGCACCAGCAATCCTACTTGACACCCTTTTCGAGATCTTTCAAACGCTTCAATCACATCATTCTTCTATATCGATCTAATTTCACCTCTTTCCCATACTCTGCAAGCAAAAGGTTTGCGAATTGAACTACGAAAGAGTTCTGTTTATCCCTCGGACAAACACTCATTCCAAGACCTTAATTATCGACCTCGAGAACCACCGGCACAATGAAAGCTACACCTTTGATCATCAACTGGCATGATCAGAATTCTCCCATATATAGTTGCGATTGGGAAAAGGCGGGGAAGGGAAGATTGGCGACTGCAGGAGGAGATGGAAATGTTAGGGTACGTTCGATCTATCCAGATGGGAAATGTGAAGAAAGTACTGATGGGAAAACAGTTATGGAAGATAGAGTCCGAAGGGGAAGACCGCAAGATTGACTATCTAGCTACTCTACAAAAGCATACACAAGCAGTCAATGTAGTAAGATGGGCTCCGAAAGGTATGAAGGCATAATTTTTACACCTCAACGTGGAATATAATGAGGCTAATCAATCTTGTAGGGGAATTACTAGCATCTGCTGGAGACGACGGAAATGTACTACTTTGGGTCCCTAGCGAAGCTTCAAATATTACACCTGCATTCGGAGGAGATGGATTCGAAGAAAAGGAAACCTGGCGGACCAAACATATGTGTCGATCGTCGGGTGCTGAGATATACGATTTGGCTTGGTCCCCAGATTCCGTGTACTTCATAATTGGGAGTATGGATAATGTTGCGAGGATATACAATGCTCAAACTGGTATGTGATTCATACTTTGTCATTCCATGGAAACTAATCAAATACATCCAGGTCAATTAATCAGACAAATCGCTGAACATCAACATTATGTTCAAGGTGTTGCTTGGGATCCATTGAATGAATATATCGCGACACAATCATCCGATCGATCCGTACACATCTATACCCTGAGAACGAAAGACGGACAATTTAGTCTCGACAATAGGGAAGAACCAAAAAGGATTGGACATAATTTGAAGATGGATTTACCTGGGAGACGAATTTCCTCCAATAGTCCCGCACCACCCGAGCTTGGATTTCGTTCACAATTTCCACCAGAAACCCCAAATACAATAGGTTCACCAGGACCATCATGTCCAGGTACACCAACTTCGATGGCTTTACCAATGAATCCTCCTAGTGTTATTAGTCACAGTAGACGATCTTCATTCGGTGCTTCTTCTCCAGCAATGTCTATGCGAAGATCGGCCTCTCCTGCTCCTTCAATGCCATTACCCGCTGTTATGCCTATGGAAGCATCACCAAAACCATATTCGATGATTGGACTGGGAGTCAAGAATGCTCATATCTACGCCAATGAAACCCTCAAGTCATTTTTCCGAAGACTTGCATTCACACCTGATGGTAGTCTCCTTTTTACACCAGCCGGTCAATATCAAACACAACACAAGGGATCAGAAGAGGGTGCAAAGATGTTGTATGAAGTGATTAATACAGTCTACATCTATACAAGAGGTGGAATCAACAAACCTCCCGTTGCGCATTTACCGGGACACAAGAAACCTTCTGTGGCTGTCAAATGCTCTCCAGTTTACTACACAACTAGAAAAGCTCCCCCACCAATTACAAAATATATCACAATCGATACATCGTCCGCTGATGATACAATGGCAGCACTGCCAGAACCTGCAATGGTTCCCAAATCGCCATCGAATGCTTCAATGGAACCACCTCCACTTGTATCACAAAATAGTGATTCCTCGAGACCTAGTTCTTCATCTAAACCAAAATCTTTAGAGGTTGAAACGAACGTCACATCTCAAGGTCCAACAATGGCATTTTCTTTACCCTATCGTATGGTTTATGCTGTTGCCACAGAGGATTCAGTCCTATTGTATGACACACAACAACAAACCCCGCTTTGCATAGTGAGCAATTTACACTGTGCAACTTTTACAGATTTATCTTGGTATGTCTACTCGAATCTATAGGTTTTGGTCCATACTGATTATTTTAGGTCGACTGATGGAACTACATTATTGATGACATCTTCGGATGGTTTCTGTTCAACATTAACTTTTGCCCCGGGTGAACTTGGACAAATTTATGATGAAGAAATACCCACTGCAAAACGTTCATATATCAGTGGTTCAGCAGTTTCGTCAACTCAAAATACGCCAATGGCAACACCAACGGCTGGGATCGCACCTCCATCACCATTTCCAATTTCCAATAATCATCATCGGACATCTTCAAATCCTATGGTTGCGCCATCACCTCCACCAGCTCCTATCACAACTTTCAGACCTTCTTCGCCGACTCGGTCAAATTCTACATCTTCAGTTGCAACACAATCATCTCATGTAACATCAGCTATGGGGACAATTATCAGTAACCCAACTCCATTGTCAAGTAGCGTTCCAGGTATTGCTGCGGCAAATACCACTTCAGGAGTCCCTATGACAACACCCCCTCAAACCCCAAGAAGTACTACAGGCTCGGTAGTGGGTGTCAAACGTCCGGGAGATGTAAGTGAGAGTGAGAAAGAAGACACAGGAGCTGGACCTGAAAAGAAAAAGAGAAGAATTGCTCCTACTCAAGTTTTGTCGACAAATCCTGCAACTGGCAAATAGTGATCTGGATGTTGTTCAGGGAAATGTTCTTTTTCGATTGATTCGAGACTTGATTTGGTCTTATGGGATTTGATGTTTTTCGGTGTTCAAAGGCTCAGGGGTGTGTGGTTTTGTGTTTAATGACCTAGGGAGGAGTTACAATGGAAGGAAAGGAAAGGAAAGGAAATATATGATGCCCTTGTACCTTTTACATGGGATGAATTAGGATGCAGTCTTTAGTGGGCATGAATGAATATAATGATTTTTATTTCTATTTTGACTTTTATGTATTATTTTTGTCATTCTTTGGCTGGAATCTGTTTGAGGGTTCGTTTGATTTTATTTATGAGAAAGATGTGAATGATTTGTAATGTTAATGGAATGAAGATTATTTGGATGAATTAAGGAAGGAAGGGGGGGATGAGGGAGTGGGAACGTATTCATTCAATCCATCAATTCGGAGAATGCGCATCGTCTTTTAGACGAGGGAAAAGTGACTGGCAGCTAGGTAGGTACTTGGGGAAGGGGGTAGGCAAGGAGGTATCGAATCCTGCCTACCTTTTTGGGAATCGATGTAGACTACTTTGGGGGGGTTTGGGAGTTGATTTCTTCTTCTTCTTCTTCTTCTTCTTCTTCTTCTTCTTCTTGTCATTTACTTTCTACCACGATTCGATTCTCGAGAGGGAAAGGGAGTCGATTTTGTAATTGTTTTGTTTTCTTTGGTCTTTTCACGAGTTATTTGTGTGTGTGTGCTGAGATCGGGGAATTAGTTGCTTTGCTTGCTGGTCTGTTTGTTTGGTGCTTGCTAGGTGCTTGCTGGAGACTTTACTTTGGAAGTTGGTTGTTTGGAACTTGTTCGCTTGGTTTTTGTACCTACATCCTACCTACCTGTCTGCCTATGTTGTCCCGGCTTCTCGATTCTCACGTAAAGGAACAAACAAACAACCAAACATAGGAATACCGTTCCGCCATACCAACACCCACAACCATGCACCCCCCCTCCACCATCCTCTCTCTCCTCCTCCTCTCCTCCCAATCCCTCACCCTCGCATCTCCCAAACCCCCTCCCCCAACTTCTCTCTCTCTCCTCCCCCTCCTCGACACCCTCATAAACATCACCATCACCGCCTCAACACTCAATTCCGCTCCTCCGGCTGCTCTCACAACAACCACACATTCTGCAGAATGTGCAGATGTGAATCAGGGAGCGCTAGTATGCTGTCCGAGTATTCTGGATGGGGATCAACCGCTTGTGGTGACAGCGGCCAGGATGTTTGGGTTTGTCTTGAATGGGAATAGTGTTAATGGGATTGGGTGTGAGTTTATTGATTTTTGGGGGAGTGAGAGGGAGAGAGGGAGTGTGTGTGTGTGTGCTAATATGGGAATTGCAGGTAGGAATCTAGATGATGGGGCGTTTTGTCCGATGTTGGAACATAGACTTTGTTGTCAAGTTACGGATTTGGTATGTTTTTGTTTTCATTTGAATTTTCCTCCCCTATTAAATCTGCTACTGGATTGATGGATTTGTTTTGCAGGTTTGCTGAAATGAAAGATTCCGTTGATGGGGATATGAGATAGAATACTGATGATTGTATCTTGTAGATGGTATTACCACTTGTCAGTTTGGCAATGTGGTGTCATGCTGCCGAGAAACTCTGATTTGGTGAATACGTCTTGCTGTGGGAATGGGGACCGAATGAATGATATAAGTAATGTGGATGAAGCGGGATCGATAGAAAGAATGTGGTGGGTTGACATGGCTGGAAAAGTGAGAGAAGAATTTTGATGAACAATTGCTTGAGCAAATGATTTGCAGGTGGGCATATTGCTATGGGTTTGCTACTTTTGCTTCGGATACTCAGACAAAAACATCTCTTGGGGCTTATATTGTGGAAGGGCACTAGATTTATTGCTGAAGACTTGCACGATCTGTTTATGATAGATTATCAAATGAAGAAGGTTTCAATT
This sequence comes from Botryotinia narcissicola, assembly GCA_004786225.1. Lineage (NCBI taxonomy): Eukaryota > Fungi > Ascomycota > Leotiomycetes > Helotiales > Sclerotiniaceae > Botryotinia > Botryotinia narcissicola. The sequence goes on along the minus strand of PQXJ01000136.1, from coordinate 57,465 downwards.
CAACCTGAAAGACGATTCTCCCAATGGCTTACCTATGGGCTTCATCTCAACTCTTGCGTCTATTGCCTCCACCAGTGGGTGTACGGATTAATGGGACAAAATTGGCTTAACAATATCTTTTGACCCCTTAATTCGATATTTGTTAGAGAGTTGTTATGAGGATTCATCAAAGATTGAATTCGTTACGAAACCTGAAAGTTGAGAAGTATCCTGTCAGTTCGTACACCTACAGGCTACATATGCCTTGCTCAGAAAAAAGAGAATATATCGATGACCAAACGAAAAAGGAGAGCAGGAGACTGCAAGGGAGCTAAAATGAATGGAGGGTATCCAGGCAGAAGGGATCGGAAAGTAAGCCATACAAAGAATACTGCTTAATTACGGTGACCATATGGCGAATAGATACTTGACTTGAGCAGTCTGCGCAATGGGACCGAAACTATTCAGCAAAATACTGGTCAGAGATCCATAAAATTATCAAATTGGAGAAAGAGGGTAATATAGTGGAAGCAATATCACTAGGTATAATCTATAAGCACTGCTATCAACACTAATGCTGAGCCATCTCGCAAGGCCGGAGGTTGCTTTGGATTTGAAAGGACCGCTGGCTGATACGTCTTCTATGGGATATGGATATCAGTATACTTTGAGAGGAATAGGCTTTGTTACATTGATATAGCGATTATGGTGAACCTTAAGCGAGGAAATTGGATGAATAAAAGTTGTTTGGTGGATGGAGATTGACTAGGAGAATGTAAATGCTTTGTTTACTATCAAAGGATTATAAAGACTGGGCATTGCCGTTAAAATCTGCAATTGAATGATTTCGGAAAAATGCTTTTCTTGGTTAGAGATTGGGAGGAAGGGTTGGAATGGTGTTTATTTGATGGGGGGTTTTGGGGTGAGAGATGAGGGATGAGAGATTATAGATTTAGATTGAAATTTAAATTGGAAGATTTATTCGGCGGACGCGGATTGACTATGGGAATGTAGATATTCTGTTACCAGACGAGTTTAAAGACTACGTAGGCGAGCGTTGTGATTGAAAACTCCAATCAAACATCTCTCAACTAAAGATCGAAAAAAATTCATGTAGTATTTATTGGAGGTTGCGAAATAAGAGACTATACATTGAACACCAAGGTTGATGATGCTAGGAAAGCGAGGGATGAGGGTACGATTGAAAGGGGATTGAATAGAAAGAAAGAAGAAAGTAGATGATCAAAGATAACTGAGATTTGAGAGTGCAAAAGAAGCGAGCCGGAAGGGAATTGCGAGTTTCTAAAATCTTGATGGGGAAAGAAAGAAAGAAAGAAAGAAAGAAAGGATTGAGGATGTGGGTAGTACTGGTATGAGTATCAGTATTATACAATATCGAGACTCGGCTCTGGAATGGGTGAGATATCTTGGGGGTTATGTGGGATGGGATGGGATGGGAGAGGAGGCTCCTAAGTTGATGGATCTCTTTTGATGATTGATATGAAGATTGTGAATTAAGATATTTATGAATAGAGATTAGGTGGTGAATAGGTATCTAGCTAGAATAACGATTTTTTGTAGAATGATAGGTTTCTAATGTTCCTTTTACTTTAAACTTCTTTTATCTCTTGGGGTTGTGTATGTATGTGCTTTGTGAATGGGAAATTGATTACTTTATGAAACTTCTTATAGATTTTATATTGAAAAGTAAATTATTTCTACTCCTTTTCTTTGATATCATAATTTTATATTTCTTTTCCCCAGATATAATGACTCTACTTGATTAAATAAAAAACAGGCATAAAAATTTCGAGTCTACATCCCAGGTACTCTCTTTCAGAACCTTAAAATCTAGAAAAGGGGTATAAGTGTGTACCTACGCATACTAGGTAGGTAAACAAACAACACCCTCGCACCACTCCACTTTATTCCCCAACAATCCCCTAATTCCCCTCAACCACCCATTCAAAATCTTCTACAATCTTTTCGCTCATCTCCTCGGATATCTGCTGCGTCATCGCAAGATGCATACCGTGTTCGCGCTGGGCTAGGAGAATTCTGCCCTGTGTTCCTTGGTGCGTGGATGCGCTGAGGGTTTTGTAGAGGCCGAGGGCGGGGTAGGAGACGAGTCCGAAGATGCCTGGTGGGGTGGGGGTTAGCGGGTTGGGGTTGGAGATATGACGAGTTTTTTTGTTTTTGAATGTGGGAAGAGAGGGAGAGGATGTTTAGAGTGTACATGAAGTGGAATAAAATAAAATGATCAAGCATACCACTAGCAGGCTTGGTGAGAAATCCCGCCGTTCCTTTTCCAATACCCTTCAGGAATCCCTTTCCGCCTTCCTGTATGGCTCCTTGGATGGGTTGTGTGAAGAATCCTGTGAAGCCGTCTACGATTCCAAAGCCCATACTCTTTATTATTTGTATACATGGTTAGCTTGTTGTATCCTCGTCATGAATTTGCATATCTCATCCAAAGAAGGAATGAAAAGGGATTAAAAGCAAAGGAAAGCAACAAACCTTAGCCCCTTTGATTGACCCACTCTTCCAATCTCTCACCTGTCCATAATCCCTCGGTTTATCCCCATACAGCGCTGGCAACTCATGAAAGCCATCCGCAAACGCGAGGGGTAAATCGATCGCCGATTTACTCATCGCCATGCCTAGCTTCCCGAACCCTTTTCCGACCGCGATGGAGCTTGCTTGCAGAGCACTGCGCGATGAGGCGGGGTCGGTGTTGGTGTTGGTGTCGATGCCTTTGCCGGTTTCGCTTTGATTTTTGCGGGGTGATCGGGTTAGAGCGCGCGTGTATTCGGTGCGGTAGTCGAGTCCGATGTTGGCCATGGCGCGGGTGATGTCGAGGGCGCTGTCAAAGGCGGCAGAGGTGGTGGCAGTCCAGGGGTCCCAGCGGCGGTTGGTGATGGTTATGGGGTGGGGTTTGTGTCTTTGTCGTGGGGCATTGAGTAAGTATGAAGATTGCATGGACGAATAAATGAATAGGCAGATGAACACATGTTTAGAGGAGGTGAACTTACAAGGAAAGATCAGAGGCGTTAATTTTTTTCTTCTCGACGAGAACGGCAGCTGCTTGGTGAGATAAGTTGAGATGCTTTTTACCCTTTTTCCAATACCATGTTGCGGGTTGTTGAGTCAAGAGCGCACAACTAAGTGGTTTGATGGGGAGATTACGATGAAACGAATTAACAGCTTCTTTTACGCCATCTTCGTGTTGGATTCTTGTAGCGAGGGTTTGTGCTGCGGTTACTACATTGGGGGAGAGGAGAAATTTGATGGCACTGGAAAGAGTGGTGATGTTAAGAGATTTGTGTTCTATAGGTGCAGGACCGGCACCGGCTGCTGCGACCATGTTTCCCCAGAATGGTTGGCTGTTGAAAGTTAGTGGAGGAATTTTACGTATGAGATTTCTTGACATACTCGCCGAAGAATGGTACGATTGCCGTAGGACGACCATGCAGTAATCCACATGCTGTTGTTCCCGCTCCACCATGATGGATGACGGCTGAAACGTGTTTAAATAGCCATTCTATCGAAATTAGTCAATGGTAAGATCATCATATTAATGCATCTCTTACCATGAGGACAATCATCAATAAACAAAACATTCTCATTCTCAACCTCCTGTCCAAGTTTACTCCAACCTTTCGATACAATTGCTCTGACACCACAATTTTGAACTGCAGCCATAATCGTCGCGGTCATGGCTTTAGGATCTTCCATTACGATGCTTCCAAATCCTATGTAAATGGGTCTTGGGCCTGCTTCCAGAAAACCCAAAATCCTCGCGTCGGGATCATATGATGGGGGCGGACGAAAGAAAAATCCACAAACATCTAAGAGCTTTATCAGTACTAGAATTTGGAAAAAACGGAATCTACGAACCTATATGTGGAGGCCAATCTTGTGGTTTCGATACAAGTGCTGGCGACCAACAGTACGTGAATGGGATATCGAGAGAAGCTACTAGATGAGGACCAGCCATCACAGGGACCGGTTCAAGATCAAGGGACTTCTTTCTCCAGTGATTAATAACGTCTCCAAGTCTATAATTAAGTGATTAGAGATTGTCAGATGAAGAACATCAATTGGAAACATACCCTTGCCAAGTCATCGTGTCGACCAATCCATAAGAAAGAAAATTCGTTGTTTTAGGATCTGTTTCGGTAGATTGGATATTTGCAAGCGGATGAGGAAATGATCTTGTAGCTGTCCATGGCATAGTAAACATAAGATGAACTGGAATACCCAATGCCTGAGCACAATGTATGTGAGCAAAACTAGGTGGATTAGCAATAATTGCTTCGGCAATAAATGGTACTCCAGTCTTAGAATCAGGTTCGATACAGGATCGCCAACATCCCTCGAGCATGGCGGATATCATTTTTCTTTTCTTGGATATTTCTCCACTGGCTAAGGTGCTTATTTTTGGAAAGATTCCTGGGTTTTTGACCATGTACTAAATGGGATGGTCATAAGTATGTATGTTAGGGGATGCGAACAAAGTATACACTTACTGCCATTAATTCCGTTGGATCGCCACCAATTGCATAGAATTCTATTCCGGCATCTCGTACGAATTTTTCAAATACATCATGAGTAGCAATACGCACCCTATGACCTGCGAGTTGAAGTTCATTGCCTAAGGCTATGAAAGGTTGAACATCACCTGGAACAGCTGATCAGTGATGAAGTTCAATTGATTTACGTCGATATTGAGAGATTGGGAATATATATACCTCGACTTCCAACCACCTGAATGACTATATTAAGTCTTGGATACGATTTCACGGGCTCTGATTTTACTTGCGGTATATTCTTGGGTAAATAGATTGGTGGTAATGGTGAGGTATTACCCACAAATGCCATACTAATTCGTCCATTGTCTAGTGGTGTCAATGAAATTCCTTAATCGGACTGTCAATAGGGTTCATCACCTTGGACTGAAGTAGAGACACCAGACTCTTCGTTACCGAACGCGTACAATTCCTCGTAGGGAGGAGCATCCCAATTGATACTCTCACTCCTCCTTGGCTGTGGTTCAGGAATGCCCATGATATCCGGGAATCAAGATAGGGAATGGTAAGAAAATTTCACGTATAAGTATGATGCGGTATAATGGAAAAGAATGAATTGGAAGGAGAACGTTATGAAGGAGATTTGTAAACCTTTTCACTGATCTAGGCAAACTATACTTGACTAGACCATGACTCTCGAAAGAGTACCTACCTAAGTATATAGAGGCAGTGCATCAATGCCGTATTGGGCGTATTTCTTCCCAGCGAAGGATACCAATGCATCTCTGACATTTTTCTTCATGCTTGACTCAAATATGCTGTGCGCTGTGTATTTCAGGTTCTAGATTGGATGTTAGAGCGAGACTGGGTTTTAAGCTTTTTCTATACGCGTATTTCGCACTCGCATTGAGATATCGGACATCGGACTCGGATCCATCCGTATCCTCTCACGTGATTGGAAGATCCAGCAGAAATGTTTCAAAGTCATGTGCCAACCACGACTTCACATTGGCTGAGTCTTCTCATAGGATCCTGATATGAAAAAAAGAGAGAGATGCCATATAATGGAACCTCTCATTATATATAGCTGAACCTAAGGTCTAGAACATATGCCAGACTTCCGCAGGACGGTTTCTGGAAGACATGGTCAACTACTATAGCTCTTGTCAACTTCAGCCCTACAAGTATAGACATCTTCCAGGCTTTTCGAACCAAACACCCACGAACGACGGTGAACATTTCAGATGCCACAGTGGGGGTCTGATGCATAACTGAGACCATCACCATTGAAAAAGGCCGCATCGGGCATCAGCTGTCCAGTTGATTCTTGGTAGGATCTTACCTTGAGCATCAGAGAATGCAGATTCCAATTCCGTAAAGGACATGATATAAAATCGACATATTCACACAATATCTCACCAAGCCAAGCAACAACGTTTCACACTGTACCTTATATACAATTCTTCTCCTCCCACTACCAAGCTCTCCTCGGATTCTGTCGCATTTCATCTCGCATCTCGTATCCTCGTATCTCGTATTATGAACGAAACGGTATTTACCGTTACATCGGGGGAATGAAAAGTGGATTCTTCATCTCTTCTTCGCTTTTTTTCTTTCCATACGGACCCTTTAGGAAAGCTCCTTAACTTTACTCGAAGCACGTTCCAAGTTTCAATCTCGTCCTATTCCTCCGCGTATTCATGATATTTTCATGATGCTGATTCGTTTATCGTAATCCAGCCCTCTCCATTCTCAAAGACTATCTACCAATAATTTTCATCTTTTTGATGCTGGCTAGACTTTTGATACATGATTCAGCCTAGATGTACCCAGTGGTGCTCTATTTTGGGATTCAACGGCTGTGTTCCTGGATCTTCTCAAGGGTCTCTACCGGTATCGATTTAAGTAGGAATGAGGGTGATATGGAGAATATTATTTGCATGCGCCTCAATGGACGACGCGAATACGATTTACGATGGTCGCATTATGCAATACACTTTCAAATTGCTGTAGCAATAGTCATTGAAAAGTTCTAGTGCTGTTTTTGAGCGTTTACCATTTGAGTACATATTATGATTGTTCACCCTCCACAAACACCAATCTTTATCTTCTTCAACACTATCTTTATCTGCAAATACATTCATTACTTCTTTTGCCTTTTCGTTTGCAATCTTACGATCTTACGGTCTTGAGCGAGTGTTTGCTCTGTCATTATCTTCTTTCTATTCGTGATACATTCATTACTTGTTTAATCTCATCGATCAATCAGCTTCGTTGAATCTTCAAAATGGTGTACGTTCTTTACGCCTATAAACCTGGCACAACCATTGCACTGGTTGCCGCTGCATTATTTGGAGCGAGTGCCATATGTCATATCATTACTATGTTACGAAAGAAAACCTACTTTTACACAGCCATGGTAGTCGGAGGTTTCAGTAAGTCTCCAATCAAGCTTCTGCTACTTCGTAATGGACAGATTCTAACCAATGAACCCAGTGATGACTGCCGGTTATGTCTTTCGATATCTGTCGGCAAAAGATACTTCTTCCATAATGCTCTACTCTGGTCAATCTCTCCTCATTATCCTTCCACCTTCTCTCTACGCAGCAACCATTTACATGATATACGGCCGGATCGTCTTATTCGTCAATGCACCATCTGCATCCGTAATCTCTCCTAAAAACGTCACTAAAGTATTCGTTGGTGGAGATGTCGTATCTTTTCTTATGCAATCTGGTGGGGGTGGTATGATGGCAACGGCCAGCATGAGTTCAATTGGCGAAAAAATGATCGTTGGCGGCCTTCTCGTACAACTTCTTTTCTTCAGTATCTTCCTCGTCATCGCCATTACTTTCGAACGTCGCATGCGCTCACATCCAAGATTTTTCGATATTCCAGCTAGTGGAAAAACTCATTGGCATAAATTGCTCATGCTTTTATTCACAGCTGCGGTCTTGATCATTGTCAGATGTGTATACAGAGTCATTGAGTTCTCACAAGGGTCCACAGGGACACTGATGAGTCATGAGTATTATATGTATATCATGGATACAGCACTAATGTTGATTGTGCAATGTACGTTTCACTTTGTACATGCAGGAGATGTTTTTCAAGATGGGGTGGATCCAAAGAAAGCGGCGTTGATGGGTGATAGCTACATTGGATTGAGCGAGGTTTAGGGAAGGAAAACGTTATGTGAAAATTTAGGATGGATAAAGGATTTCATTTGTTAGTCAGGTCGAATTAGGGGCTGGAATATCTCTTCTTCATGGCAGGTATAATTCAATGATGGGGGGAGGGCGCGCTCGAGTTTCTTTTGTTGGATACACTAGTGGAAGAGCGATCAGCTTAGCTCATTTTTGTTGGAGTTATTGGTGGTTCAACAATTGTACATTTGCAGTATAGGGATAACCTATGAAACTTAGGAGGATAGAAATACATTATTTATTTTGATCAACTCTATACCATATCTACTTTCTGTTCAAGCGCAATATTCATTTACAATCGAGAATACTATTCACTCACGATCTCGCTTTCGACGATCACTGTGCAAGTGTAGAACAGGCGGCCCATCACGTGTATGCCATCGCTTAGCTTCCGTGTCAGGCTATTTATCCTTCTATTTTCCCATCTATTCTTCCGACGAGTGTCGTGTCAAGAATCTCTAGCTCATAGATCTATAATATAATCGCCTCCCGCTAAGATTTCACATATACCTGCATCGAGCTTTGTTCAAACAGTCAACCAATTATTGGTCAACTAGGCGATTTCGTCTACGGTCAGCGTAGTAACATTGTATATCAAGACGGAATTATTGTCATCTCAGCCGAATCTTTGCTCACATGGCAGAAAATAAATGAAATTATATTAGTGTGATTAGCTTTTTACCCTAGATTATGTGCGAAGCATGGAGGTGTTTCGTCGGTTCTCGACTGCAGGGCGTTTTCATTGGTACGGTCAAGGGATCTAGAGTTGGCGATGCTGTTCCCATTGCAGAAAGCCGTTTGGTATCTGCATTCATATGGCCAGAAACTTGGAGCGCCAAGAAATTCCATGAGAATTCTGCGGGCAGCAATTTGGTGCACATGGAGATGGCCAGGTCTATCCGGGGGTTTCGGGCAGTGATGAAGCTCATATGCAAAACCACATGGCTCAGAGCCATATTCTAACACATATATATCAAGTATCTGCATTTCTCATTCTGCAGAAAGTTGTTTCCAATTCAGTCTACATACGGTAATCTTTCAACAAATCGATTTAATCATGAAGTTACAACTTATCATACCCTTTTCATTTCTTCTATCGTACGTTTCTGCACATACGATATTCATGAAATTGCAATCAGGTGGCACACTTTACAGTTTGTCTCTTATTTTCTCTTTGGCAAATACTTCACTCACAGCAAATAGATACCAGCTATGCCATCCGAACCCCAACATACGACGGAGTAAGTCTTCATTCCACACCAGACAATCATTCCTAACATCTCCAGCCCATAAACGACGTAACAACTGAATACGTCGCCTGCAATGGTGGACCCAATCCCACCACTCCTTCCTCAAATATCATAAATGTTGTTGCCGGTAGCACTGTAAACGCCATCTGGCGCCACACTCTCGATAGTACTCCTGCAAACGACGCAACATATGTTCTCGACCCATCTCATCTCGGCCCCGTCATGGCCTACATGAAAAAAGTAGACGACGTAACCACCGACGTTGGCTACGGACCCGGCTGGTTCAAAATATCCGAGCAAGGACTCAACGTAGCCACACAAAAATGGGCAACAACAGATCTCATAAACAATGCAGGCGTACAGCCTATCGCTATACCAAGTTGCATAGCCAACGGCCAATACCTCCTACGAGCAGAATTGATCGCGCTCCACTCAGCAGGAGGAAGTCTAGGCGCACAATTATACATGGAATGCGCACAAATCAACGTATCTGGCGGCACCGGAACAGCAACTCCAAGCACCGTATCCTTCCCTGGCGCGTACGGACAGAGCGATCCCGGAATCCTGATCAACATCTATCAAACGCTCACCACGTATACGATCCCCGGTCCTACGCCATTTGTCTGTGGTGCTGCGCAGAGCACGGCAAAGAGTTCGTCTACTTCTGCTGCTGCTTCCACTGCGAAACCAACATCGTCGTCGACGCTGAGTACGAGCACGGTTACGAAAACGAGTAGTGGCGCGGTGGCGACGGGGACGGGGACCGCGGCGTTTTATACGCAGTGTGGGGGGCAGGGGTGGACGGGTGCGACGGCTTGTGCGAGCGGGAGTAAGTGTGTTGTTAGTAGTGTTTATTATAGTAAGTTTTTCTTTTCTTTTTTTTGGTGGTGGAGATTGCAGAGCTGGGTTAGGGGTCAGATGACTAATTTTCTGTTAGGTCAATGTTTGCCTTCGTGATGGAGAATACGGGGAATATGTCATTGCATGTGGTAGTGACGGAGATATTGGTTTGTTGTGGGATAGTGAGGAGGAGATAGATGTGGCATCTTGTGATGAAAGAATAGAAATCGAGTCAATCACTTGCACTATACTTGTCCTTTCGATTGATATTTTACCCTTCTTGTATCCGAAAAACATTGATTACGACTTTGACATACAAGCAAACCATCTAATCAGCTCAAATTTTCAACCCATTTCATATCCTCAATCACAAAACCCATCACCTATACCCTCCATTCCATAGATAAAAACCAGCACCCAACCTTGCAAATACCATAATCTCCACCCACCGGCAAAAATCCCCCGCATTCCGGTACTTCATCATCATGTGTAGCACCCCACACTCTTGGCATGCTTGGCATCCCTATGAAATGCTTACTCTAATTTGGAGTATCGGGCTGGGAGTCCGTAAGGATGTTTACTATGTCGTTCGCTTTCGGTTTCTTGTAGTTACGTGTTTTTACTAGTTTTATGAATATCATACATTGATTGTATTGTTGCTTGTTTGATTTAGAGGATTGTTTGTGAGATTGGGTTTGTTTTCTGCTTTGTATGTATAAGGGTCGTGTGGTAGACGCTTCTACTTTGTTCCTTTTCTTTTACTGGGATGGGTGGTAGCATTTGCTGATATTGCCCTCTTGAGTATCGATCAGAGTTGAATCATATAAAATGGGAAAGGAGAAGAAAAGGCACGGTATAGAAAATGTGATTTGAAGACGGGATATGGAGAAGTTGAGGAGAAAAAATTCACAGAAAATATTTCTCTCTCAACTATATGAATATAGGTAGGGAAGGAATCTGGAATCCTAGATTGTCGTTTGACTAGTTATCAATTCCTGTTGCCACTAATCCTCCCATTCTTCTTTCCTTTCTACATGCAACTACTCCTCCATCCCAGAGAAAAGATGGCTTCAAGTTGAGACTTACCACCAATCTCATGCCGTCCACTCACTAGAATCTCCCCATCCCAGTCGTCTGTTCCCTCCCCCAACTTCCTCCCCTCTAAACCCCATCCGCGGAGTGGAAGCGACCATTACACATTCAACCGAATTAGGAAAGTGGGGTAGAATCTCAACAGCAGAGATTAAAATCTCATTGTTTTGGACCGAGAAGAACATCACATATCTCAGACAACATACAATATAAGATTCAACTTATTTCTCAAACGTCTCATGTGTAAAACTCGATGCATATAAAGCGAGACGTATATTCTCTTCTTGCAAAAATAAGTGCTGCCCAATGTGAGCTTCTAAAATATGTATAGTGTAGTATGTACAAGAAACAAGTTTCTTTCCCCCTGCCTTCCCATCCTTTTCCTTCTAATTTTTCTTTCCGTTTCACTTACTCCATACAGTGAAATCGTCTAAACTATATACACATTTAGACTTCACACTCATCATCTCCGTCATCAGACGAAGTTGGAGCAGCAACAGCAGCACTGGAAACAGAGGTTTCAATACCAGCAGCCGAGCTAGCAGCTACACTGGTTGATGTTGCTACAGAGGCGGAAGCGATAGTAGATCCCTCAACAACGGGCGCTGAAAGAGTAGCTACATGGTGAGGCTTTGTGCTTGATTTTGCCGATGTAGATACAGCCGCAGTGGAAGAGGTGCTGGTTGGTGCTTGTGCAGATGAAGCGGAGGTAGTAATAGCAACAGCGGATGAGCTACTTGATGGAACGATTGCCGCAGAAGTAGAAGCGATTTGGCTTGCACTTGAAGATGCTGAAGAAACAGCTGCTACTTTAACTGCTGCAGAGGTGGCTGTACCGAGATCGATTTGGAGACCGAGGGTAGCGTTCATGATTGCGTTTCCGTAGAAAAATTCGGTACTTTATTTTTTATCAGTATGATATCATTCATCTCTAATTCCGATCAAAAAAATAGCGGTGAAATAGGTATCCGAAGAAAGATAAAAGGGAAAACTTACCCGGCATTTCCAACGTTAACATAAGTTTTCTCAGTAAAGAGACCTTGTCCCACAAGCGCAACGAACCAATCTCTCAAATCACCCTCAAATTTTCCCTCAAATTGTGTTTTTGGCAACATACTGCTAACGGTGATACCCGTATCTTCATTAACACCCTGATACAGATCCCAGCTTGTACCAAATAAATTGTCAATGGTAGCTACGCTTCCATCAGCCCATCCAATGGGTAATTGACCACCTTGGTATTGTAACCAGAGCATGAGTTCCTGGGAAGAGCTTGATGTCGAGTCACCTTTAACATCGTTGGTCATGAAATCGTAGCAGACGTTTCCTTTGAAGGCGGTTGTGTTGGAGCGTATCCAGGTGTAGGTTGTAGGAATGGAAGCGATGCCTGTGAGAGGGGTTTCCAAATTTTGGGTCAGGCCGACAAAGGAATATCCTTTGGGAACATTGTTTCTAGATTTTCACGTCAACCTGGAATCCACAATTAAAGTGTTCTTTTAGTTACATACGTGCTTTCGACATAGGTAATATCGGTCTCACTGTTCCACTTCACCCCAGCAGTCCCATCACTTCCTGTAATCATACTATCATAGTATGTACACTGACTTCCTACGATCTGATTTGCATTATACAGCATGTTGTACACGATCCATGGCGAATTGTTCAAAATGAGATAATCATAATCGCCACAAAGATCGGTAGATGCTTGAGTGGCTCGGGTACTGAAATGAGGGCGAGCCAGAACGCCAGCGGCAGACGTAAGAGCTACCAGAGCTGCGGTGTTGCGAATTTGTGCAATCATTTTGTAATTTTATGGTGGATTTGATGGCCTAAATGGGTAGGGAAGAGATCGACGAACGGAAATAAATGAGCGTGGATGGTAAGTGAGCGGATTTGAACTTTCAAAGTTCGATCAAAAGAATGTCAGGAAAAAGAACTTCCAGAGTGAGTGAGCAAAACGAGTGAACGATAAATTTAAGAATTCCGAGGTCTTTAAAGCGATCAAGAAATGGTAGAGAAGCTCTTGTCCACCCACTCAAGGAGCTAAAGTACCGTCCGAATCTCCTTGTGCTATACTTCCTTGTAGTCAACCCTACCTCAACTCACCAGCAATCCCTCGCGGCCAAGATCCATTCATGCAAGCCTTACCTATCCATCGGCGAGATTTCTTCAGAATGGCCTGCCCACACGAACAATTTAAAGACCAGACCATTCGATAAGATCAAATCATATATCTAAAGCATCGCTTATCCCACCTTTCATCTTGTTCTCGAATGATGAAGTGCGGCTTCCTTAAGATTAAGAGATTGAACAATTCTAACGTAAATCAGCATCGTATAAATGAAACACACTAGACGAATTTAAACAGATGAAGCATCATGATCACGTGAATTCTCGAAATCTCCCGCCGACTCCACTTTGCTCCGCCCTGAATTATTCTATCTTGATGTTTAATTGGCGATCAGGAGATCCCGCCCATTGTTCCACTCTCACTGTGCCGACTCGCGGCGGATAGAAAATCCGAACATCAACCCCGTAAAAATGAAGGGGATTCTAGAAACGAATGTACTTGAAAACTAATCATAGAATCATTAAAAATTATTTTGAATCCTATATGAAACTATACTAACATACAAAAGAGACTGTAATACAAATACATCAGACCAAGCACGTGCGTGCTTCTAACAATCTCGACGGTCATTTCACAACTCTAATTCAATCACACCCCTAATTATATAATCTAATTCGTCCCTCTATGCAACCTTCTTCTCCTCTACAAAAAGCTATTTCTCATAACCAACCTCCCAAGAAGCAATCTGTATTCTCATCTATTTTTCGTTCTGATACGAATCTACACTCTTTCATATCCTCTTCTAATTATCATCTAATCCAGGACAATTCTCAGATGTTATCTCAGTAAGGCCGGTATATGGTTTTGGATCTGTCCAGATGATATCGTATCTACATGAGATTAGTTATGATTCCCGTGAAAAACATAATGTCTCATCCCTCCCTCAACCAAGTCATCTGACTCAGAAAAAAAAGAAAAAAGAGAAACTCACGCGTGTTTCTTCCATTTGGGCGCATTCTCATCACCCAAAGCTTTAACAATGTCGGTCAGCGCGCCGTGTTGCCAGCTAATCAATATATTTCCTTCGCCTTCATATTGATTCACGATATCGGCTACACAATCTGCGTCATCTCTGTCACATGAAATATCAACTGTGATATTTAGATCTGTGGCCAGGGGTTGCACTGTATCGAGTGGACGCGTGCGTTCTCCATCTGATGTACACGTGTTAGATTTCTGAGAGTTTCGAGATGAGAGATCGGATTGCGAGGAAATAATTGTGAGAAAGATAGGTATATAGATGACATTCCCATTGATGTAAAATGCTACCGAGAGTATCTCAAAGAAAGCAAATGCATTATAACGGAGAAAGTGAAATGAAAAGGGAAAACATACCACTCTTGGGTGTCATAGCCATTATATACTTGATATCATAAATACTTTCATTGCCAAAGACATTGCGAAGACATTGTGCTCTTTGGAGACCGAGGGCACTGAGGCCGTTGCCACCATCTGCAGGCTTCTCTCCATGACGAATCAGGTAGACTGTCTGGGAAGAGACTGAGAGGGGAAGAGTGAGGAGGGTCAGAAAAGAGGTGACGAAAAGCTGAGGGCGATGCATTGTTGACTAGACTAGAGGCTAAATTTTTGGCAAAGGACTTGTTAGAATATCAGGTACGGGATATAGAAAGAAGGAGAAATGGGCATTGACGAATATATATACCATTTCCATTCCTCCCTGTACATCAGATGCATATCAAAGGCATATGACACTCTCTCAATAAAGTTAAGTATATTAGTGTACTAATGTAACTTGTATCTGAGGTGATGATGAACTAAAGTTCGCGTGTCGCTGTCAAGTGATGATCGCCAAGCAATGAGGTTGCACAAAGGTGAAACATACGTCAATAAAAACACTAAAACATCAAGAAGCTTGAATCGAAGGATTGAACGATCAACATCTAAACAAAATGACGTTTTAGTTTCTGCTAGATATGAAGATTGATACTCGAATGAGCAAAAAAGAAACGGTACCACCTAGAGATCACAGATCAGAAGTATTTGCTGTAAATTCGAATCAATGAATATGTGATGCGACGGTACCACGCGAATGGACAACTCCAATGCTCCTCATCCATTCGCAGAATGATAAATATAATAAATCACATTCTTATCCTCCGCAATCCTCCGTTATCCCCTCTTTAGAACGGGGAATAATGCGCCTTTCCACCTCTGCTTAAAACCGCAAACTCAATGTGAAAACCATCACCTGCGCTCCTTCATCGAACGCAGCACTAAGCAGATATATCCACTTGATAAAATCACGGGGGCTGCAATTAGGCAGAAAATACTGTGCGAAAGACTCAGGAGCGGAATAGGAAGTGATGGACGAATTCACATCGACAAAAACCAACCCAAATACTGGAGAATGGTAGAAAGGTCTGTGGAATTGAGAAATTCCAATCGAGTTTTCTCGTAGAAGATACAGCGAGAAATTGATGCTATGAATCCGAGAAGGAAACGATTGTTCCCCATTGGTAGCGAGCCACTATGGCAAACATGTCGCCAGCGGTGGATCATGCTATGGCTGGAGTACTGTATTGCTGGTCGATTCGTCCCGACCAAATATTAGATCCTTCAACATAAATGAAGATGTGGAATTGATTTATAAATATAGTTTCCGTCATGACATAGTCGAAGATTGCACCGATGGCCGCGCCGGGAATTTGGGCTGTGGAGATTGTTTGGAGATTGATGGTTGGGAGACTTTCTTAAGGTTATTAGACGAAAGGGAATACCATCCTGCTTTGAATTCATCATAATTACCAAAAAACGGATGTACCATTGTTGCAGTCTATCCCATACTGATTTCAATCAGGTATGCGATGTATGTTCCAGCCAGATAAGGGATGCCGTCAAACCAGCTTGACCACCAGTGTGTGTATGGATTGACGGGACACCTCCCAATTTTCAATATTTTTCATAAATTCATTCTTCAATTGTTTGATATCAGAATTCGTATTTTGATTTTTTTATATCTATTCAAGAATTATAACAATTCCTAGAATAAATGATTCAATATATCAAAAGATATTCACAAGTTTATTTTTGTACTACCCGTGAGTCCATACACCCACCGGTGGACTGATCTCATGATTTGCGTTCAGCATTAACGAAATATTATACTGGGCGTAAACTGTAGCGTTGAAAATGTTTATAAAGAAACCCATAGTGGTGACCATAAGATAGCAATACCTTGTCAATTAAGGCTGAGGAATAAGAACCTAAGACCTTCATTTTCCTGGGCTCCACCAAATAGGTTTGTGAAGAAAAGATGATTCTGCTTGAAAAGTTTGTATTGCACCATCAACATGAATAGTTATATGCTTGACAAATGCTCACAACTAATGGCCAATGACATTGAGGAAATGGAAGTGGAGCAGAATATCTAAGGAAAATGAAGGACAGGCAACCCTCTGCTCCAAGATAGTACCAAGGTTTCTCATAAACAAACATCCCAATATTACAGGAGCTTTTCCGATATAGCCAACTAGCCAAATCGTTGGGAACAATATTTTACGAGCCTTGTCAAACACATGGTCTGAATCACAATAGTGTTAAGAGTCGTGTCTATATCGTGTCTGGGCGACGAAGAGAACCATGCTCATGGCATCTTCGGATTGAGATAATCACAATAAGAGCAATGTTCCTGTCTTATACGATGCAACCAATGTCGTACTACGGAGACGCAGCCGCCAATCTACTTCGCTGCTCTTGCCTCTGCATATTCTTCAGACTTTATACCGATGAGTATGAAAATCCATGACAAATCCATGACAAAAGTTGTAGAACGCAGGACAGGATCGGTGTTCGCGCATACCAGACCGGAAATGTACTGTATCCACAGGTCTGCCCACTGAGCAACCATATTTGCTATCCCTCCAGGATAGAGAATACGAATGGCCGGCAAAGTCGGTAGAATACATGCTGCCCACAGAAAGATTGTATTACCCATATTTGAACAGTGAAACTGCCGACTGACTATGGGATGTGAGATTATGGGGAGTGTATAGATAATAAGAAAGTGGCGGTCGAATAGCAACAGCTTGTAGATCAATGAATAGCAAATGTTCTGGAGGCATACGAAAAAGCCAGCCTGCCGTTCCACATGGCTATGATCGTAGAATCTTGATCAATGTAGACATATTGTATGATTTTTACATCAAGACCGTGAGCCTGTATTCGTAGAATAGATGCGAAGATGCGCGGAAATTTTGGTTGTTACGTCTTGTGCAAAAGACGTCGTTAGGCTTATCCAGATTAGGCTTGGCAAGGCTGAAGAAAAGTAAGCTTTGGGCTGTGGCTCCTTGTCCCACTCTGCAACCACAAACAATCCACAAACATGTAACTTTGAACTCTTTCTTTCCATTTAACAATGTACACATGAATCTTGTATTTTGCACTTTCAATAATCATGTTGAGCTGGAGACTGGACGGAGAGTTCTTCACTTGTCCACTATAAGATATTTTGGACGACCAGATGAGATTCCCCTATCTTATCTGATGTTCAGCGACCGCGAGCCTGGAGGGCAAGCCTCAGTATCCGATTCGCCATTTCCGCTTCGACGTCAAATGCGAGACGTCCGAATGCTCAATTAGGGTTAACGGATGGGTATTCTAAACATGGCACATTTGCAATTCGGAGGAGTGGTATTTGCTACACGCCGTTCTAACTGATAGCCCACGTTTCGCGACTTCACAGCCAACACTCAATGCGATATGGATGAGCCATAATGAATTCGAACATTATCCTACCTGATTTCACGGATTCGCATCACTATTCATAGTTCAGATGAAACCTATGACGATTTATATTGGGGGCTGTCGTCTAGACTCGGGATTTCTCAGAGACATTCAACGCCACCATTCGGAACTCATCTCCCGATACACTCGTCTTCAAAGGAACCATTTTGAAAGATCACTGTTTCATCCAACTTCGTCTTCTTGTCTTTGCCAAAGGTGGTTGATGTCTCCTGCCGCCGTGTGTCATAGCAATTTTCAGAGTACAAGTTGCCGAATTCTTCCCAACATTGGGTGCTACATACCCTTTATCAAAAGATGCCGCGTGGGATGAGACACTCGACGTATAGAACCATGAAGGGTGGCTCCCATAGACCAGTTAAGAATCCTCTGTAGTCTGGAAACCTATGCTTTAGTGCATTTATAGTAGGAAAGTTCTTTCCTTTATCTCCCGAGTACCCGTTCCCGAAAGGATATTTCTAGCGACTGACCCACAATCGTTCCTCTCATGCTGTTCTTATTGCTAGTAGGACCTTTTAATTATGTATATTTCACGGAGCTGATTTTCGAGAGTCTATTTATCAGTTATTCTCAGAAGTATAACATCAGATGACCGACCAGACCAATGAAGTATTTTCCGCATTCTGAGTAGTCCTGTGGCTCGGTTGTGATGGTACCAACTGCCGCTGACTTGAAAATCGCTAGTCCTGCGCCTAGTCGGTACCCGAGCTTTCTGTCGGCCGAGAATCCGTGGTCTTACTTCACCGGCAATTATCGGATTGGGGATTGATTGAAGCGCAGGTTAAATGCTTCCGATCAATGATCTTGTTACTTCCTATACACTATTCGCCCTGTCTGACTTTGCGCCTACCTGCCCCTCCTTGTGCACGTCGTCTCTCGCAATCATATTGAAATAGTCAAGTACTGGTGGAATCTAGATCCTTGAATCATTGGACCCTGATTTTAGTTATGGCTTGTCGCATGTTGAAGCTGCGCTTGTTCCTAGGTGTTTTAATATATCAATTTTTGAGGGATGCAATGCTCGTTATCCGTGCACCTCTGTTACTGTTGTCGCTGCACGCCCCGTTAAATGCTGGCAAGTTAACGTGGTATCTCTACTTGCATCGTCGCATTCATTTATGGGCCTAAATTAGTGTCGCATGTTTCTTCACGGAGAATCAATCTATAAGTTCCTTAAGTTCAGGGGCAATACTTTAAAGTGGTGTCAACAGCCGCATTAGCTGCTAATAGCTTTGACCAAGGCTGGGCACCTGTGATTATTTGAATCGTTGCCAATCAGCCTTAGGTAAATAGCCGATCCTGTGGGCTGAATAATTTCTCTTCCCGCTCACGATCTACTAATAAGCTTTGATAGTTCCTGAAGATCTTCCAAACTGCGATTTATCAACGGGTCTATCTGCGTACCATATCGAACTTACCAAATCCAAATCACACTTTTACTATCGTGGACTAGGTCTGGTTATGTGATTGAATGGATTGTGAAAGTGGATAGAGTATTGGAACTTTCTCCTGATTCTTTCCGTCTTGAACTAGGAAACAAGAGATAGGCTTAATATTAACCTTAATTGAAAACAGCTTAGCATGTTTTGAATTCGATGAGTTGATGCAGAAAATTGAGGTTTCCGAGGATTGAGATTTTCTTGGGTGTGGTATCAATTTCAGAGACAGGAGATCTCTAAGGTCAATTGAAATCATGTAAGTGACTTATAGATGGCCATTGTTGACAATGGCAAAAACCTATAAGTATATGTCCTATTCCTGTCCATCATCTATCATCTCATCTTCTCTACATTCATTACATCCATTACATTCCTTTACCAATATCCCACGTTCATTACAATCCAAACACAAAACTCAAAATGCAATTCACCACCACCACGCTCATCGCCATCCTCAGCGCTATCGCAGCTGCATCTCCTATTGAACCCCGTCAAAATGGGACGTCGCAGCCAGAGCGAGAACGCCTCTGCACTTCCGCTATTGACACTGCCATGTGCTGCCAAACCACTCTTGCCGGTGTTATAAACCAGACCTGCACAACTCGTATGTTCTATTCTACCCTTAATCCTACACATGACTTCTGTATACAAGTGCTAACTAAAGTCAAAGCTGCCATTACTCCTCGCACCAAGCAAGAATTCCGAGCATACTGCGCCGCTCAAGGACAAGACTCTTCATGTTGCAAAACTCCTCTCGTCGGCGATGGAGTTATCTGTACTCCTCCTTAGATGGGAGTTTGATTATGATTGAGGTCTGAATATGTGGATATTTGGACGGGCGTTGGAGTTGATACGAAAATTTTAGTTGGAGCACGGGTTGGTGTACTGTATGATTATTGAGGACGGACGCGTATTTTCTCTGATTTTTGTTGCCATTTTGAAGGATGGAGGGAATCTTATTATATTGTAATTTATCTTTAGACTCTTTTGTCACTTGTTGTATAAACCAAAATGTTTCATACATATTCCCTGACAACTCCAATGGTTTGAATGAAAATTTAGTAATTCTGCTTCTTGTTCTCTAGATCTTGGAGAAGTGATATCTTGAACGAAGTATCTTGGAAAGCTCGAGGGAACTCAATTTTACTATCCGGGTTCAAATACATTCATTGATTTCGTACTACTTTGTTTCTTGTTGTTGTAAAATGGATGAAATTGAATTGCCGTAATTAATCATGATTATCAATAACTTTCCATCAACATCTACGCAAGTAGTGACTAGTTGGAGGCAATGATAAGATACTATGATACATTGTGTGTACAGACTCATTCCTCCAGCGTGGTAGGTTGAAGGAAAGATCTTAGAAAGTATATTACATCAATGTGATTACCATGCCAGTCCGAGTCATTGGCGACTACTATGATATCTCTGACAAAAAGTACAAGATTTCCAATGAGAGACATGACTATTTTCTACGCCACCAAGAAAAGCGAACTACGTTTGAAGAACGATGGAAGTCCTGATTGTCGAGAGAGATTGCGGCTGAGTAGGGGTAAAACACCGCTAAATTCCCAGGTTTGAGACAAGAATTGATGTCCACAATTTGAGCTCACTATATAACCTCGGTAGAAGATATTAGAGTTGGCAGAAATTTGTAAGAACGTTTTCGATAAACCCTGCTAAGTTAGTATGGTATAAATAATTAAAAGTTCAGCAGAAATACACATGATTTACGGTCCATAGATTTGGAGATGTCGTTATACTATTGTGAGTAAGGAAGGAGCACTAAGCTAGCAAGCTAGTACAGACTATCACGACTTATCAATAATGATATCGGAGAAGCAAATAAAGCCAAAGTCAATTTTGAATATGAGGCTCCTTGCAGCAGAGGGTTCTATGCACTTGTGATGTCATTGTGATGGGCTGAGAATGAATCAAATAATCACCTAGCGAATTCCGGGGAGGTTCTGAGCTTTAGAGGCTTTGGCAGGCTTTCAATCCTTAGAAAGCGTTGTGTGGAAGAGAGGACAGCCCAGAGAATTTCCTCGTCACCACTTGGTAGCTTATTTGAATAAACAAAATGAGGGGTTTAAAATTTGTGTGAATCTGGTCTGAATGTTGCATTTTGTGGCAATTCGAATGGAATACAGAAAATGATGGGACGTTCTGAGCCTTATGTGCCTGCTTCCGCGAAAGGGGAAACAAGTCAAATCATGCAAAGGAAGAAGTGACAACTGGGAATCAAAAAATGCCTCACAGCATATCGCAGGACTTTTCTCATCACATTTTCACATGGAGCCAGCCATCCGGTATGTTCATAAGATCCCAGGTAATTCTATGGGATGTTATCGATTGCTAGCGAATATACAGATGAAGAAGTGTTTTGTTGTAAAATAATGATTAAATATTCGAGTTGCAAAGGAGCGTATTATCTATAAAAACCGTATCCAGCAGTATTCTAATCCCTGAGCTCAACAGAAGTCATCCAAATTGTGTTGACTTATACTATAGTCGTTTGATACCGTCTCTTGTCCTGCACATTCAATCCATCGAATCTAACCAGAACCATGTCCTGCTGGGAGAAGAGCAAGAAGGCCAGCGGCGCTCTCAGCCCTCTTGACCTCCTCTTCGGATGGCTCGCGTTTGTCGGAACCATGACCAGCAGGAAGCAATGCGAGGAGAGAAGCTGCGTTATCTCTCTTATCAGAGCCATGACCTGCTGGAAGGAGAGCAAGAAGGCCAGCGGCAGTTTCGGCTCTCTTGTCAGCGCCATGGCCTGCTGGAAGAAGAGCTAAAAGACTAGCGGCGGTCTCAGCCCTCTTAACCTCCTCTTCAGATGGTTCACGCTTTTCATGGCCAGCTGGAAGAAGAGCGAGAAGGGCTGCTGCACTATCAGCCCTCTTGTCAGAGCCATGTCCTGCTGGAAGGAGAGCAAGAAGACCAGCTGCACTATCGGCTCTCTTGTCAGAGCCATGTCCTGCTGGAAGGAGAGCAAGAAGGCCAGCGGCACTGTCGGCTCTTTTGGATTCCTCTTCTGGCTCACGTTTCGAGGAACCATGGCCTGCTGGGAGGAGGGCAAGTAGTGAGGCGGCATCGTTTGCTCGCGCTTCTACATCTCTTTCAACTGCAGAGGCAGCGAGGGAAGCAAATTCAGCTTGGCCACGCGCTGTTAGCTGGTCAAATTCTGCACCAGCGGAAACAATTGCAGCATGAAGGTCCTCGATTGGCATGCCTCTCTCAACCACAGATGAAGTAGCAAGGGAGGTAGAGGCAAATGCGACCAGCGCGAAGGAAAGAATAGATTGATTACGCATATTGAATGTAATTTAGGTAGTATGTAGATAGAATGAAGACTGAAATAATAAAGTACCTGCAAATGAATTGATAAGAGAACACGAAATTATTGTATGAGCACCGCTGGGGAAAGAAGGGAAGAATCTGTGCTATCATCGAGTTTATATACATGGCAAGAACAAACTTGTGTTCCAATCGCAACTTTGCGAATATTCAAAAACACTTACACCGGAAGCTCTTCATCCAGACCGATCTGAATTCATGCAAACCTCCATGGATCGAGTACCTTACAGAATATCGTTTCAACAAACAAGCTTCTAGTGCTTTGACTCCCGTTCGTTCTCCGCCGTCACTCTCCCTCGGCAATGTCAGTGCGCATGGTATTATTGTCGTAGAAAACAGAACGCGTTTGAAACGACCTGGAGAAGTCCAATGCGACATTTCCGATCAAATAGTGTATCAGAATGTCAACTTTCATTGGATCGCAACATTTCTGCCGACTTGTCCGACGAATTTGAAGCTTAGCCAAAACATTCGTTAGTTCGTGGCGATCAATTCTGAGAGATCAAATATAGAATATTGAGGCCATCTATTTCCTGTTATGCTACTGTCATGATCGACAGCATACGTGTCCGTTATTCTAGAACTATCAGCTAGACGAATCTGGCGGCGCATACCAGACATAGTGTTGTATCTTGTGGCGTTTTCTTGAAATGCACAATCAATCTTTCCTTTTGGCAAGCCTGTGCGGCGTAAGAAGACGACACAAGTTTAATGCATTAAAAAATGCGATTGGATAGCTGGTTGAAGATGAATGGTGAATCGAGAGAAATAATGTCTCGAGATCAAACAATCTGTTATATGTTGTAAAAAGTATGAATCATTGTGTACACGTCGATCATATCAAAGGAGAAAACGCGTGCTAGGTTAAAAAGGCGGCATCGTGTGGCAGAATAAACACGTGATTATTTCCACATCATACCTTCACTCTCTCGACTTCTTTCACACACCTTTCCGTTTGCCAATTGCAAGATAGCCCAAGGTCGTAGCTTTTTTCTGATTTTTTGATATCCTAGCTAGATACGATCGCCGAATCGACAACAGTGTGTAGTATGGACGTACTGCCGGCATCACAGTCTTCCTCGTCACACAGTCCGCTGTGTGTACGACAAGCTTTATGCTAAATCTTATCATTTTGACTTTCTCTTGCGGCTCAAAAGGAAAAGAACTTTACAGCTATATTAATAATTGATCAGTTGGGAGAAACACAATTGGAGAAATGAAAGAGCATCAAAAAGCGTTACAGCTATCAAGTGCAAACATCATAACAGTATCAAAACAGAGAACATCACACAGCTTCGACCGTATTCATGACTGCGCCATACACTTCTTACATCAACTCTCTTGCTTTGACCCATCCGGTAGCTATGATAACAACCAAGTTAGTATTAGAATACACAGCCGAGCAAGTCGCTGCCTAAAAGTTGATGGACAAACGTTCCAAATACACTATTTACAGGTCGAGCTAATTTCGGCGTAGATGCGTCGATTGTGATTAGACCAGAAGCATTTGAGAAAGCTGCCCTTGATTGCCATTGTGGCTAGTGATAGCAATGACGTCTGATCTGGGTCTAGACTATAAAAGGGTTTCAGTCTCGGGTGGCTTGTCGAGAATATGGGCGTTCAACAACTTGCCAGTCACGAATCTGATGTTGAGATGCTCGGAGGCTATTGGTGGTGAGTGAACATAAGGCATGAATCTGATGGAGGCCCAAAAATTGGTTTCGTCGGCGATAAATCCACAGTTGGTGATTCTCTGGCAGCTGTGAACTCTCATACTTTATTTTCTTCAATATCGGGATGCCTTGTAGGATAAACTCAAATGGTGGCAGCTTGTTTCTCTTGCGATAGAGATTCATTAGTCTTCGATCGCACTTGTGCCTCATGTTTCGAATCATGCATAATTTGGCAAACACATAACGATGTCTTGTGTAGAAAATCCAACATAAGTGATTGTGAACAATAAATTAATACTTCGTAGGCACTATTTAGAGCACCAGATAACCATTTGCTGACTGCTAGTCGAGCTAGTCTCCAAGTATCAATCACAGTTACTACTCTGATATGAACCAATCCCGATCAAAACAGAGTTCATAATTCGACTCGAGGTGTCTGGGAAAACGTCATTTTAAACTTCTACCCCACCAAGAGAAACCTTGAATCAGCCAATAGCGAATGCTCAATATCATCAAGCCGATTATTAAAGCGTCCTCAGACCCAGATAATTTGGGTGGGCCGACGGCGATAGCATCTAATCTTCATTGAAAGCCAGGAGAGAAATTTATGCGTGCCAATCACTTTTGATCAATCTATGTTTGTGAGTCATTCGGTAACATTGATTTATCATCAAGATCCCAAATAAGCAACGTGAATACTGTAATTATGTCAACATGTTGGTGGCATATATATTTCGCTACTTCAATGAACGACAATGTCGGTTCACATTGATTGACCGTACAGTGAAATACTCAAAAGACAATAGTTATAATGTCGTCTCCTTTGAAAGATAAAACAGTTTTGGTGGTATGGATGTATGGATCTCGTTATACTTGCGTTAGTTACTGACCTCTATTCTCTTAGACGGGTGCATCCATGGGAATTGGAGAAGCGATCGCAACACGACTTGCAAATGACAGAGCTAACCTAGTATTACTTTCTCGTAGTAAAGTAAGTAATCTTCTGCTGATATCTTGGCAGAAAAAAATTAACGATTTCACCAGGACAAGTTGGACAAGATCAAAGAGAAGATCCTGTCAAAAACTCCTTCCACGAGAATTTCTGTTTTTGCAATTGACATTCAAAATTACAAAGATGTTGATAAAGCGGTTGAGACTGCTGTGACTGAATTTGGATCAATCGATATTCTCATTAATAACGTAGGTGCTACTCACAAAAGATCAGCCGGTTGCTAGAAAAGTTGAATTAATGTTTACCCCTTGGCCAGGCCGGCCTAGCATTAGGAGCTCCCGCTGCGTTCTGGGAACTATCTCTTGAGCTCATCGACCAAATGAACACGACCAATATTTCCGGCACAATGTATACCACGCACTCTGTCCTCAACCGAAGTATGATCCCTAACAGCAAAGGAACAATCCTCAACGTTTCATCAGTAACCGGTCTTGAAACACCTCCATTCCCGGGAGAAGCAGTCTATCATGCCAACAAGGCATGTATTGAAGCTTTCAGCAATAGTTTAAGAATGGAAACAGCTGGAACTAACATTCGCGTCATGGTAATCCGACCTGGGGTTGTGAATACACATTTCCATCTTCAAAGAGTCAAATTTGATCAGGATGCCATGGATGAGTTCACATCTGGTTATCCGCCACTTGTTGCGGAGGGTATTGCGAATTCTGTATCTTTCATGCTTGCGCAACCTGAGAGTACCACAATCAAAGCTTTAGATTGTGTTCCAACTGGTATGTTGTTAATGCCAATTATGTTTTTCGACTGCTAACACATGACTCTTGTAGCCCAGAGATCTCTGACTAACTTTGATCGCACATGGAATGAACGTAATAATGGATAATTCAGACATAAGGACGTTGAACTCCAAGGAATACTCACTCACATGGACGATCCTCCGCGAGGAGAGTTCTCTGCAATTCAAGCCTGAGAAGAGAGCACAGTATCGGCATGCCAAAAGCTCCAAGCTAGGATAGATTATCGTAGAAACGAGATAGAACAATCCGGCTCAGTAATGAAGCTACCATCATCAATCCTAATTTGCAGATGTTTGTGTTTCTCTTTGAAGACTGGCATGATGATAGGCTAACTTCCCATTGCCCAAGATGAGGCAAAGATGCTTACGAGCAAGATGTGCTGCTGATACTTGCACCTTTTAAAGTCGATAATGGTAAAAAGAGTATTGGCATGTTCTTGGAAGACGACAGCTGATGCAGTGGCAAAGCTGAGTGCACGAGAAGAAGTGTCCAACAACAGAAAATCGACCCTATTTATCCTATGGGACTACAACGATATCTTCTCGAGCAGTTCATAGTGATTTACAAGACGGCATGGAAATGGTATCTTTCCATATCGTCAATTAAGACAACTAATACACAAATCTCGGCTCTCATACTCCACTCAGTAGACCCTTGAAGATCAAATCTCGGAACCGAGTGCCATGGGAATGAGGTTGTTTTTAATTTACAAGAAACTGTCAATCAACTTTTCGGCAGATGGGTCGTGTCTGTAATTTTCCATCGAGACGGATGAGGTTGGATTCTTTACGTAACCTGGATGGGAGGTATCCTATCATTCAATGGGGAGAGGTAGAGACGTGGAGCAAAGATTAGATTAGATCTTTTGTCGCCAAGCCTACAATTTAACCTTATAATCTGATCTACCGTATACATGGATCAGGTTGAAGGCCAAAAGTGGAATTTAACCGGGGGAGTCCACTCAGGTATGATACCTTTGAAGACTGCCGCGACTAAATCAAGCTGTGCTAGCTGTTAAGAGTGGGGTTTTGCAAAGGGTCAAAGGTGCCAAATCACATACATGCAAGTATTTACTCAACTGGCCTAGATAATTTACTTCCCAGCGGGGTTTATCCACTATCTATGGAGGCATTTACTGTACAGATCCGCGTGTTGTACGTCCGTTGTCGACTTTCTCCATAATATCTTGGTATGTACTTTGAGAATTTGTAGATGTTTTGGAATTCTGCCACAACTTTTGGGACATCACAGGCTTCGTCCCACAATTACTCTTTACCTACTCTTTGTTGGTTTTGAATCAATAGTGTTATGGTGGATTGCTCGGTTTATGTGTTACTTTGTTACTCCGGGTTGTATTTGTATCTTTGAACAGTTCCTTCACGGATATCGGCAGACTTGGACTGAAGAAAAGTGGTCGTGTCTGGTGATATGATTCTTCTAATATTATACCCGCTGAAAGTAGTTATCTGCATTGGCGTTTTGGATTAGATGTTTGCATATTGGCGGATGCTATTTTATTATATGTCGTATATTTATATTGGAGAGCTAGTTCAGCAACTAACCTGATGTTGGTTGTCAAGTAGGGCACAGACAGAAGGACCTATGGGGATTTGATTGCTCACATGTCTTGATTATGAATTTTATCGTGTAACACTCTTACTTGCCCAGATATCGTATTATTTGATACCAGAATAGATTGTGGTGTTACTTCATCTCGTGATGTTTTAGGAAGCATTCGTTTATTGACGGATGAGTATACAGTACTGTGTAATGTTTTAATCATCTCGTCTTATAATCTCGTCACTGAAGAATACGAGGTGGTATTGTATGCGGGGTAATCAACAGGGGGTCCAGGCTTGTCCGTCTGTACCCTGCCCCCCGTGTTGTACACTATCAGACTGTCATGACTGTGTACTCCAAAACGTTCCTGCTTTAGGAATTTTGGTGTCTAACTCGCAGTTGGTGACATCCGATCATACCTCGCACCACTGTCATATACATTCATATTCAATCATGCAACTAAGGTATTTTTCCCACATCATTGTTCCTTCCCACTTATTACTCCATTGTGTGCATGCGAATCATGTAGATCTTTTGGATGTGCGGTGAATACGAGATCCTTCCTTGGCGTCATCATCTCACCTCTACGCCTTCCCTATTGATTTTGCCTCAGTCGAGAGACATACTACCTGACTATATAAAAGAAGTGCTCTTCCCATCGAAAAACTATCTTCATTAACACTCATCCTTAACATTCCGTTCACTACAACAGAATCGATCCCTACACCTAGGATTTGATACTATTGATTCACTCGATCGATACTAGATTCCATTCTTTTAGAAAAAATCGGTTTACACATTCGAATGTCGAATTTCAGGATGCGTACCTCATTTGTCCTTGCTGGCCTCCTGGCTGCAACTACTCAAGTTACAGCACAATACACAAGTCAATCCGCCCCATTTTACCTCGCACTTGTATCCTCAGACGATAGCCTGAACGGCGCCACTCTTTCGCCTTGTCATGAGGGTGCAGCTATCGAAGGACTTTGCCTTGGTCCTTCGATCTCTAGCCCAAACGCTACCTTTTCCACCTTCAATTTCAACACTTCCTCCTTCGA
Source organism: Botryotinia narcissicola (assembly GCA_004786225.1). NCBI lineage: Eukaryota > Fungi > Ascomycota > Leotiomycetes > Helotiales > Sclerotiniaceae > Botryotinia > Botryotinia narcissicola. The sequence goes on along the minus strand of PQXJ01000136.1, from coordinate 28,822 downwards.
CAGCAGTTTCAATGCGACCATCGGCGAAACTGGTGTTTTGACGTGGCTGCTTCAAGGTGCAAATTTCAATCTTTCTTCGCCTTTCGGACTTTCATATAGCGCCACTAGCAACGTTGCGGTACCATTGTTCACTCCTAGCACGACTTCCACAACGAATGTAGCGTTTGACGAGGACAACTTGTTGAATATTCAGGGTTATCAAGATGATACAGTATCACCAATTAGCTTTGGTACTGAAGCTTATTACAGGTGGTACATCTGTGAGACGTACTGGGGATACCACTACACCACTTTGGCCTGGGTTGTGGGCGAGGCTGATCCGCAAAACCCAACTTGCGTGAAAGTTGATGTTCAAAGAGTTTTTACCGAGGCCAAGAGTTATGAATAGTTGGTAGATAGGACTCCATTGGGTTGAGTTTGAGTCTGTGGGATGGTGGTGCTGGCGGTCACCTATAATTCGAACGACGAAGGAAATGATGAAATGATGCAAATTGATCACGGGGAGCAGTAATAAATACAGGAGTACCTAGTAATGACTAATGAAAGATGCAATCTTTTTTAAACAAAATGATGTCTCCGTAAATCGAGAGTTCTTGTCGGCGATTGTGATGATCTGCTCTAAGCTTTGTAGTTCTGGCTTTTGTTCTCTCTTTTAGTATTCCTCGTTGCCTATGTATTCGTCCGAGGTCAAGATGATCCCGGGATTCAACTTTGTGCAAATTTCTATTCTATTGCTTTGTGAAAATCCTTTTGTTATGCTGCCTGTCAAATATTGGGTGGAATGAATTTTTGTGATAACACGTGAAAAATGCAAAACATCGCACATCACAATTGAAACCCTAGGCATCTGAGCTTGAAGTGCTATCTTGTTGTCAAATATGAATGGGCAGAATGATTATTATTAGGTATGATAATTTTTTGTATGGTTTCAAGTCAATTTACAGTATGGATCGGTAATAAAAAGGGCTGCGTCCAGCACTCGTTGCCTACAACATGCTTTTGCTTCCATTCATTGATCCAAACTATGGTCAAAGAAGTATCTCGGCAACGCCTCCTTTGATCGTTGTCCAAGGACAGTTAAAACATATCCGGAAACAAAAGATTGAAAAGCTAGTCCTTTCACCAAAGCTACAATTTCAACTCTTTGTTGCAACACAACAAAAATGAAAATTTACATTAAAATCAATTGATAAATGTGCATCTTCAGCTTCTTCGAAGTCCGAGATAGATATCAATCTCGAAACATGCAGCCAGCACCAATAGCCACCTATGAACACCAGCTGAAATTTGAGAGAGATGCCCAGAGACGTCCTTATACCGAATATGCTCGGAAGTTCGGACCCAAATCTCCAGACAGAGCTCAGGGAAAGAGTTGGTTAACGCCGTTAGATCCTCTGTTTCCAGTCAATTGGGAAAATGAAAGGCAGGATGATCGGCACAATATAATCGGAGGGTATCAGAAACAGGAATTGCTTCTCTTTACCACGAGAGAATTGAAGGATTTAGATGCGATTTGTGATAGACCTTTGAGGGATAGTACGCTGTCTGGAGGAATTTTACCAATATTGCAGAGGAACAGATGGGAGGATAAGCCGAGTGACGCTTGGTTGAGGACAGATAGTGTACCGATTGTGAGTTCTTCTTATTTTCGTTCTCCGAAAAGCTCGCTAGGTATAATTCTTCTTGAGTAGTGTCGTGAATTTTCACTGTTACTGATTCTTTCGAATGATAGAGGCATGACCCCGATGGTGGAAAATGGCAATCGAGTAATGACAAAGTTTGGGAGGTCCTCAAACCAATAGTCATACTTGCTTCACAATTTATAACGTCATCTAAAAGTTTACCATGGGTATGATTTATCCTTCCACCTCATGACTTGCTTATGGCTGATTGACCGCTTGATAGCTAGATGCACTTCTCCTTGGACCCCGTGCTCCTGTCCATCCAGATAGATACCCACCAGGCACAAAGATTCTCAAAGAATACCACACCTTTAGCCCTCGAGAAGGTCCGTGGACTGTTGAACGCGAAAACGAAGTCGCAGCTGAAAGAGATCGAGTCTTTCGCGGACTGATGAATGAAATGGATTTTATGTGTTCATATTTCTATAGCCATCAGAACGTGAGGGATAATGATCCACCCAACAATGATCCAACATACCCGGTTAAGAAATTTGGAGATGCTCTGGGAGTTTCAACAATTAATACTTGGGAAATGCTCATCAAGAAGAAACCCGGCGCTAAGGTTCGTAGTTTCCGAAATTTTGTTGACCTATCGACAGTATCCCATGTGCTCATCGACGGAATTAGCTAATTATAATGGAATCAGTGGCGAGTTCAAATGTTTCTCAACGTCGAATCTTTAGAACCTATCTTCTTCCGGTATAAAGATTTATCAGACTCAGAGCTGGCAGGTATCAGATATCGCTGTGCAAGTACCGTGAGTTTGTCTTCGAGTAAAAGGCTGTCCACTCCTCATGAACTAATGAATTTTTAGATTGCGCACGAACTTATGCATGCAATAGGCTATTATCAGTCTCTGCATCGTCTTGGTGTTCGTGTATTCACCAATAACAGAGAAGGATATTGTGGAACGGAGCAGAGCGCGGAGCTTGGCTGGAGCTGGCAATGGGCAGTAAGTCAATTTAGTGCTTCATATTTCGTACCTTTCCTCCCCTCCGGATGATTATTCGAGTTGCTAAGATGAAACTTCTGAAACTATAGATTTTCGCCGGAATTGATCTCAAGAAGCCTATCAATTGGCGGTCCCGTCGTCTTCTGTGTCAATTTGCCGAAACTATGTACCCTTCCTTCACAAGTAAAGCTCACGGCTCTAAAAGTCAACCCGTTCTCATAGAGCCTGCTATAAAACCACATGTTGATTTCTATCCCATCAGCGTCCAGTATTTAGAAGACGTTCACACTCAAGACTTTTGGGATCTAATGGTTCGTGGTTTTGGCGGAGGCATTCTGAAATATCGCGCGATCAAGGAAGGCACTAGGACTTTCTACCGTCCGGATTGTGGTGTAGCCGGCCCTTTCCTCTATACGTACAGAGATAGGTTAGATCCTGTTGCCCATGATCCTTATGTCAACGAGGATGCGATGATGTTGCAGGGTATATTGAACATACAATCGCAGATGGAGACTACGCCGATGGAAAGGCAAGTTTTGGAATTCGCTGCCAGAATGGCTGAAAGTGCGAAAATTGGGAAAGAATTTTGGGAAAGTATGGAATCACAAGTTAAGGCCGTGGGGGGGATCATAGAGGTGTTGGTCGCGGATAAGAATAACAATATTGGCGGTGGTGGGGGAGAATTGGAATTGATGAATACGGCAGTGAAGAATGTGGTGGAGTTGTTGGTTGTGGCTTCAACAAATCACGAAAGAATAGTGGGAAGTACCTTGGAGAGAGAGAGACAACGCGGAGGGTTGGAAGATATCACTTCTAAGCGGGCGCTGTTGGTTTGGAATAGGGGTGCGAGGGGATTCAATCGAGAAGTCATCGAAAAAATCGGCAAAAGGTCTAGAACTGGAGAACTGTCAATGCAATTGAATCACTCCTATAACCGTCTAGAGAAATGCCAAGCATTATTTTTTACTCCAAGTAGAAGGGGAGTCGCGAGTAATTATCCCACAGAACAGAAGGAGTTTGATATGCTGCTCGAGGCGACCGAGGCGATGCACAATTTAAAAGATTACGACAAAGCGCGACAGTTGTGTTCTCAAATGTCTTCAAATAAATACGTTGGGTCTTTTGCGAAGAGTGCCGCGTCAATGATGGTTGCCAATTGTGAAGCAGAAAAGGTAGGGGGTGTTGAGAAGTTGTCAATACCCATTCGACATAAATGTTGGAGGTTACTCACTCAAGGCTTGGAAAGACTGGTTTGGCTAGAACCAGAGGTTGTCCCAATTTCAGAAGGATGGAAGGAGCTATTTCGGGATTATATCGACTGGGGGAGAAGAACGGAAGCGAAGTTGCGAATTAAACAACAAGATGTTTTGCCCCCAGGGATGGGAGAGACAGGAGAAAGTTCACAGAAAGCAAGTAGTCGTAGTGGGGGACAGCCTACAAGAGCGACCGGTCAAAAGAGGACGAGGGAAGATGTGAAAGAGCTGATTGATGAAGTGATGGAAGATGTGGTCTCCCCGGAACCCAAAGAATGGGATTCAATGCAGAGAATGAGAGCATACAAGAAAATGAAGCGTTCGACGAGAGATCCAGGTGATACCCCGCCGGAATGAGATAGAGGTAGAAGTCGTTTAGGAAAAATAAAAATACACACCTCGATCCTTAGAAAAAGGCTTGAAGTCGAGACATTTCGTACTATATTTCTTTGTAGAGCTGACAAACCTGAAAATGAAGCCTTCGGCGGTGTAGTTCACTGGGTGTGATCAGACATTAATTGTCTGAATAAATTACACATCCTTGATAGCTCTGCGATGACTTTTAGTAAGTGGCGAGAATAAGAGCTATGAGTCCCCAATGGAAAATACGAGATAGAACTCTCATTGCTGCCCTCAAATCGTTAAATGTGAAGCTTCTTCCCTCAGTCGCACTTGGCTAACACAACACTGTTATACTCGCCTGCACTTGTGAGCTATATGTCATATGATTTGCCTGACTGGAACCTACTGTTCCTTCCTCAATATTGTATTGCTATCTTCCAATTCCTGAATAGGAAAGTACCAAACGACAATCAATAAATGAGAGCACCAAACATCGACTTTCCCTTCCCTCGACGGCACAACAAACATTCCACCCCCAAAAAATAGAACACTTCTCATTCTTGGTTACTATGATTGATACATCATTGCTTACAATTCAACAGTGATTATCAAGACTCAAATCAAACATCGCTCGCATCAACAACGCACAAATAGTGCCCATACTATTTTGCTAGATCGCGATAACAACCTCTGCATCGATCCTCATAAATTATCTCAAAAGGCTACTGAGAAGAAGATTTTTGAAAAAATGCCACACAATGACGCTGTTCTCCTTGGTTCAGAAAGTAGCGATATTTCAAAGAGTACCAAATGCTTTTCCAAAATGCTTATAGCTCCGCCGTCGTCACCTCGAAGCCCCGAGAAGAAGTGCAGACCCCCCAAGCGGCGCTTTGAGAAGTCTCCATCACTTTCCCCAATTTCCAAACTAAACGCGGGATCTTTCAGATGCTTAGACGGCTCATTTTTCCGGGCAAAAGAGGAAGAGGAAGCCCGAAACATTCCATCTCCGCCCAAAAGACAACGAATGAGATGGAATGCGGTAGAAATAAAGGCAGATACCATGCTTGACACCATCGCGGAAAATTCCAAAGCTCGCGAGAATCCTCTATCAAGAAGAGAGAGACGACTCTTGGAGAAAAGACACAGGCTAAAGCTAGCCATAAGGAAAAGAGAGGAATTAGGTATTACTGCTACCGCTCCATTGACAAACCTTGCAGGTGAATCTTGTTGTGGAAATGTGTCCGCTCTGGAGAACATAAGCATTAGTGAGGACACTGGGAAGGTGGAAGAGAAATTGCTGTCTAGTTTGACCGAAGAAAAAAGGGAGGAGGAAGAAACAAAGGATGGCCTTGCGGCCCTTGTCAAACTTTGCGAGAGCTTGGAAGTTACACAATTATCTCCAGATTTTGAACAAATGAAAGCAGGCAGTGGAATTGGTAACCATTCGACTACTTTCGAAATAGACTTGTTTGGTGGAAATGAAAACCTAGTTCAAGGCATCAAATTTGTTTCCCGAGGCCGAGAAAAAAAAAGGCCCATTGCACACGAAAAGGAAAATTCGGAAACCTATTTGAAGTTTTTTGAGCTATTGTGTAGCCAGAAAGAAACAGGAACTAAGAAGAAGATGAAAAAATTAGCCCTCATCATTGAGAGTCTGAAGCGTATGTTTATGATCGGAAAACTGGAAAGAAAATTGCAGAAGATTGATGACAGAAAGACGCGGGATGGAATGTATCTCAAGGCCTTGGAGTCTTTGGACGAAGAGACAGGAACAGAGTCTAACAATAGAACCGAGGACTTGAAGCTGATGATCGAGATCTTTAAATCTGTTCGAAGCGGACAAATGGCGAAGGACTTACAAGCACTACGAGAAACCATCGATACGTGTTGGAAAGGCTTGGATTGGTTGATTAGAGAGACAGAAGCGGCTTATGCGAGAAAGACACAAGAAGAACAGCTTACTTCGCCCACTTCATTCAAAATTCCTGCTTCTTCTGAAAATGAATGCCAAGGTGTTGTACCTTTAGCAAAGGAAAATGGGTGTATCACAAAAAATGAAATACAAGACAAGGATGCCGGAGGGGTTGAATCAATAGGAAATTCTTCGGAGCAGATCTTGATAGAGCCAGTTTGGGGGGCCACGAAGTCTCGATGGGAAGAAGATTTCCCATTGCCTGCAGATTTCGACGATGAAGCTGCTATGTTGCAACAAGCTTTTATTCAATCGAACTACGACGAGTTTATGAGATTAAAGGCCTGCCATGGTACCTCATGCTCAACCGCCTCTGGAAACAACATCATCAGCAAAAACCCTAATACTACCACTATAAAAAGTCTTGAGAAGTTGAACGAAGAAAACATTGAGGAAATTAGCCTTGACGACCAACAGGACGCTGATGATGAGACTTCTGATACATCCGAGTCTGAATCTACCCACTACAGTGCCGATAGCGGCGATGGAAAAAGTGAACCAGACACAAACAAGACAAGCGAAATAGAAAATTTGACTGAAATAAAGGATGTTTCAGTTGCATCGATTAAGGGTGTAATAAAGGATCTTCTCATTACTACTGCAGAGCAATTGAAACAAGATTTTACAAGTATTTCTCAGAAGAAGTGTTGTGAATTAACTGGAAACGAGTCCGACAATTCTATGGACGAAATGTTTCTCGCGACTACTGCAGCCGTGGTCAGAGGATCATTCGAATTCTTGAAGTTGGACGCATTTGGCGAGGCATTGAAACAAGCAACGGAAGAAGTATTGGCAGAGGGAAAAGAAAAAGAGCGTCGTTGTGTCACTTCATCTGGATCCACAGCCTCTACCGAACAAAATATTTCTAAGAAATGGGCAATTGCCTATCCAGAGACCATTCCAATGCGTTCCTTTGAGTTTATGCGAGCCATCGATATCCTTATCTCACTCACAAGGTCTACTCCCTACAACCATGCTATCCTTGAAGATACCCCTGAATGTATGTACGATGCGTTAGTAGTCTTTATACAGTACTACTTGGACACGTGCACCCACAGAAAGTGCATTGAAATCGTTGAGGGTCATTCCCTTGATCAACAGATTCAATGGATGAAAGAAATGCACTCTTTTGTTTATTGGTGGAAGGAGGTGTGTGAGGACTTTGAAATATCATGGGGAAAAGGAGTACTGAACAAGGAGGTTCTAAAGAACTTTGATGCAAATGGAGTCAATGGGAATGAGGATGAGGCTGGAAGAGATTAAAGTTTGTGTATGGGAAGTTTGTGAATGTGGCAGTAAGATGACTGCTGCCACAGCTTCACCCCGAGATTGTCTTGAAGCTTATTAGGGAGTATCTTTATTGATGCAACACTTGCAGTTTTTAAGATTCAATGAGAAATGAAATATGATTTACCTTCACGTTTCTTGTGTTCCCATCTTCTGGTTGCTCTCAAAGAAGTTTGCCTCAAGGTCAACAAGTCCAATTCCAGCTATTAAGACAGATTATCTCGTATTTCGATTTCGATCCGGTATGTGTTAAAAACGATCGTTACGCTTTGTTGTTGGTTCGTGAGAAGAAATCTTGTTCATTAGAGTTTTAACATGATAAACTTTATGAGACTCGGAAAAGTGTACAGTCACATGATGGCCACGTGATATGATACTTCGATCGGTATCTTCATCGAAGCTCGGAAGCTCCTCCAAGCAGGAATCCAGCAACATATGATGTGACCCTCTTAGCATCTTGAGCATCTTAATCTGTGATCTATTCCTTATACATACTCCTTTCCAACAACACTATGGATCCCAGTCTCGATCCATTCCCTCGGAAGTCATTATCCCGATTTTCACAAACTCAAAAGGAATCAATTTCCAACCGAACATCCACAACATATGATAACCATTTTACAAGCAAATCCGGGTATCCAAACATATCTAGGTATGATCTGCATAAAGTATCCAAGTATGCTTTCACCGCAAGCCTCCTCACGCCAAGTTCCACACCGGCAATGGCGTACATGTCTGCATCTCCCCTGTCCGCTAACCTTACCCCGCATTCTACATTGGCAATTCCTATGACAGGTATAGACTATGATAATCATTCAGAACAAAGTAAATCCAAGTGAGCACGAAGAGATGCACGGAAGAGGGGGCATTGTAACGTCGTATGGCATCGTGGACAATCAAGATAAGTGGATACTTCGGGTTTGTATAAACAGATGTCTATACCCCAGGAATTTGGGGACTTTTATCTTCTGCTCGGAATTGAGTCTCTCGGTTTGAGGTTTCTTCATATCGAAACGTTAATCATGGGGGTTTTATCACAATGGAAGGCTTTACTCGTGAATCTGGTAATGGTGGCAGATATCGGGGTTGGAAGTCAATCAGAGGATGAATTTGATGTTTTTAAATATGTCGATCCATTCATTGGAACGGCGAAAGGAGGTGTGTTCTGCTCATTTCCTGAAATGTGTTGGGGTTTGTTACTGACATATAGGCAGGTCATGTGTTTCCTGGAGCGACTTTACCCTTCGGTGAGCTTTGTTGACTCCTCCCTTGGTGGTTTGAGCTCATTCGTTTCAAGGTATGGCAAAAGCAGTTGCAGATGTGAATAACCCCGATGAAAAGCAAGGAGGTTTTGCCTCAGATAATTCCGATATCACAGGATTCTCTCATATGCATGATTCCGGCACGGGTGGTGTGAGTAACACAATTTCATGAGAAAATTACTTCTTTGCTGACCCAAAACGCAAGTCACCATCACTTGGAAATTTCCCACTATTTCCACAAACGGGTTGTCCTGGAGACATCTTGAATAACTGTTTCTTCACCAAGACCGATCGAGCATCGAGAAGAATTAATGGGACTGCCGAGGCCCATCCAGGATACTTTGCCGTGTCGTTAAACACTTCTATCCATACAGAAGCAACTGTCACAAATCATACCGCATTGTATCGATTTACTTTTCCTTCGAATTCGTCGTCCAATGATTCTTATTCTACCCAGCAGGCCCCTCTACCTTATAGTCCACTTATCTTAGTAGATCTAACAGATTTGCCGGAGTCTCGTTCAAACGGTTCCGTCCAAGTCGATCCAGATACCGGAAGACTTTCCGGAACCGGAACATTCAATCCTTCATTTGGAATTGGAAGCTATGATTTACATTTTTGTGCCGATTTCAAAGGTGCAGAAATTCGAGACACAGGAGTATTCATAAACAACCGTGCCGGAAGTGAACCCAAGAATCTCAGTGTTACCCCCGATGGTATAAATTCACCTCCTCTTCCAGCGGGAGCCTGGACACAATTTAAAGCACCAGCCAACAACCAAATCCTTGCTCGAGTAGGCGTTTCGTTTGTCAGTATCTCAAAAGCTTGCCAGAACGCCGAGAACGAAATACCAGATTTTGATTTTGAAAAAGTGTTGACTGCTGCTGAAGATGCGTGGAGAGAAAAACTTTCCGTTATTAGTGTTGATGCTACAGGTGTCAGTGATGAGCTCCAAACTGTTTTTTGGTCCGGCACTTATAGGGCTATGATTTCACCACAAGATTATACGGGGGAGAATCCATTGTGGGACAGTGATGAACCTTATTATGATTCTTATTATTGTATTTGGGATTCTTTTAGAAGTATTCATCCGTTGTTGACTTTGTTGGATCCATATAGTCAGACACAGATGGTGAGAAGTTTGATTGATGTTTATCGTCATGAAGGTACGTTCTCAAAATTCTCCTGAGACTAAATTGTTTGCTGATAATTTACTAGGAAAACTTCCGGACTGTCGAATGTCGCTTTGTAAAGGATTTACTCAAGGAGGTTCAAATGCAGATATTGTTTTAGCAGATTCTTATGTCAAGAATATCACTCAAGATGTGGACTGGGCAACTGGTTATGAAGCAGTGGTATCTGATGCTGAAGGTACGTTTACCAAATTACATTTCATCAACACATCATTAATGAAATATAGATGAGCCAGCAGACTGGTCCATAGAAGGTCGAGGTGGCCTTACCAGCTGGAAAGATCTCGGTTACATCCCCACCGATGACTTCGATCCTTACGGAGTAGGACCTATGACCCGCTCCATCTCCCGAACAGTAGAGTACGCTTATAACGATTTCTGCATTGCCGAAATAGCCCAGGGGCTCGGCCACACCGGCGACGTAGAAAAATATCTCGGACGCGCTGAGAATTGGAAAAACATGTACAAAGCCGACCAAACCTCCTTCGTCAACGGATCCACCGAGGCACCCGACTCCATCGTCGACACTGGCTTCACCGGATTTCTCCAACCCCGCTATCTAAACGGAACATTCGGTTACCAAGACCCCACCCTCTGCTCTCCCCTCTACAACTTCACATCCTGCTACCTCAACCCCAACGGCCACGAAACCTACGAAGGCAGTTCCTGGATGTACACCTTTTTCGTACCCCAAGACATGGCCTCCTTAATCACCACTCTCGGCGGTCCCTCCCTCTTCACCTCCCGCCTCTCCTATCTACACACCTCAGGGCTCCTCTACATCGGCGATGAACAAGCCTTCCTCCCGGTCTTCCAATTCCACTATGCCGGACGTCCCGGCCTGTCCGCCTACTTCTCCCACTTCTACATCCCCTCCCAATTCAACACCACCGTCGCCGGCATCGCCGGAAACGACGATTCCGGCGCCATGGGCTCCTTCACTACGCTCTCCATGATGGGTCTCTGGCCCGTCTCAGGCCAAAACGTCTACCTAATCACCCCTCCCTATTTCCCCGAAGTAAGCGTCAAGAATGGACAAACGGGCAAGACGGCCACGATCAAAAATGTCAATTTCGATAGCGCGTACGAGAATATCTATATCCAGAGCGCGACACTTAATGGCGAGCCGTGGACCAAGAATTGGGTGACGCATGATTTTTGGCTGAAGGGTGGCGTCTTGGAATTAACGCTGGGGAGAAATGAAAGTGCGTGGGGAACGAGGGATGAGGATTTACCGCCCAGTGCGTCGACGATGGAGTGGTAAGCGTGGATGAGGAGATTGGATACTAATAATAGGCGAGGGAGGGAAATAGGAGGTGGGATGTTGTTCTTAATATGAATGATCATGCTTGTATTGAATTTGGGGCTGAAATACACTAGTCGCTAGCTTTCTGCTGTTTGGCTAGTAATTGTTTAAACTGAACAGAGAATGTCAAAGAGACATAAAAAACAATGCTAACTAATCCATCTCAAATCCATCTTTTTCATCAAAGTTTTCATAGGTCCGAAATTTCATGTTTTCGAAAGTTTGTCAAACTTCCTTTCTATATCATCTAATCAAATGTTATACATACATATATAAATTCATTCCGTGATCTTCGGTCTTTTGACCCCTTGCCCCGTCAATTTTCCATTGCCCCTTCCTCTTCCCTTTCCCCTGCTTTTTCCTTTTCCCGTTCCCTTCTCCGAATCTACTGCTTTGAGTTTAGATCCTATTGAGCCCTCTCCCTTCTCTTCCTCCTCCTCCTCATCATCACGATCATCGTCTGCTCCGTTGTCTTCCATCTCAGCATCCACATCCGCGTCTTCATCCTCATCTGCATCATCCCCATCCACCTCCTCCACCACTCTTTTTCTTCCCTTTCCCTTCCCTGTCCCCTTTTTACTCGCGTCTCTTTTCGCTTGCGCCTCAACACTCAATTCATTCTTCTTCGCCCACTCCCTCGCATTATCCGCAAAGGTACCTCTATCCTTCAACGAATTCGCAGCGCCACCCCTCTTTTTCGCCCTTAATTTCCCGACCGCCTCTCTCATCCTCTTGCTCCCCTTTTCCCTGTCCTCACCCGCACCACCTCCCACTCCCCCCACCCCAACACCACCCTCAAAGTATCTCGTGATATTGCTCTGCGTGCCCTCCGTTTCCCGTCGATTCATATCCCTAATCACCGGCACTAAAATTTCATCCACCCGTTCTTGACTCCAACCCACGGTCGTCATCAAGAATTCTCTCAATTGTCCTAGATCTGGGACTCCCCATTGGAAAGCCTCGGCCGTACTATCAACATCCGGTTTGAGATATGCTTCTGTGATCGCCTGACTCGGGAATGCGGGGGGTAGAAAGAGTTTCGTCGCTTGTGAGCGACGGAACTTTTTGCGGAAGAGTGTTGGTTCGCTCGCAAGTGGAGGGGTCGTAAGAGGATTTTGAACGAGCGACCACCATTCTTTGAATTCTTCAAGACCGGTATGGGATGGAAATTCCGAGAGTATCTCAACAGCGGTGACGGGTCCAATGCCGGGAATTCCTTCCGTGTAATCGGAGCCTAATAAATGTGCTATAGAAATGAGTTGATCCCTCGAAAGAGAAAGTTCTTTTTCCAGATCAGATGAGAGGTAACACTCAACGAGCTTATTTGAGTTGAATAGATTCTTATAAACTCTCGTTCCGCCAAAAAGGAAAATATCCGAATCATCAGTCACAATGCCATCTACAAGGCCCAGACGGACAAGCTCGGCACATTGAGCTTCTGCTTCCATTGGTGCGGTGATGTAAGGAATACCGAAGAGACGAAGCAGAGCTTGACATTCTGTGATCATGATATGAGATACCTCATCTGCATCTCTACGATCTTTCTTTTGTTGACTTCGCAATGCTTTGAGTTCTTGCTCGTATGAATCATGGTTTTCTTTTTCGGATTTGTTGTTTAGGGTACTGGCAAAGCGAGCATGTTCCTCTGCTTCGATAGCGAGTTGAGTCATTAGTTCTTCTTCTTCCGGATCACTAAAATCGAATTCATCTGGAATCGCTTCAGCTTCTTGACGATCATATGCATCATCAAAGGGTGGCTTGTCGGATATAGTTGGCCCGGATGGCAAAGTAGATATAGCATTTGCCATTTGAACATCTTCAAACACTGGAGTCGGACTTTTTTTTGCAGAACTTGATAGTTGTGTAGGTTCAGTTGCTTGGAAATCAGGAAGATCCACATCTTCGAAAACAGGAGACGGGTATTTTGATTTCGAAGAAGACACTTCAAGGCTCTCCTCAACGTGAGGTACGGATTCTGAAGCCTTATTAGACTTAGGAGCAACATCCCCATAATCACTCTCTGACCATTCAACCTGTTCATCCGAGTCCTCTAACAAATTAGCCGTATCATCTACACGAGATTCTGCCGGTGACTGCCTATCCTGAGGAACATCGGACAGCGGCGGTTGAGCTTTAACAGCTTCCGCCAAAGCATCCATACTATTCTCGGCAATATTAGGCGTGGGTGCTTTATCCAAAACTTCCACATCACTATCCTTATCATCATCAGACTCTACATGAATGACTCCATGATCGCGTTGAAAAATCCTCTCGTCTTCTTCCGCTCTTTCGCGATCCTTCGCGTTCAATTCTTGATCTTTCTTGCGCTGCTGCTGGACTTGCGATCTGATATCATCATTGCCAATTAACCAAGGAGGTAGTGGCTTCGCTTTTTCTTCATCTTCTTTCTCGAAACCACCAGCCAGTTCTTCTTCATCTTCCTCTAGTGGTTCTCCAGCTAATTCTTCTGGCTTCTTTTTGCCGAATAAAGATGATTTGAATTGAATACTCTCGAACGGCAATGGTCCATCAAAAGGGTTCTTTTTGTTCACAACAATTGGTGCTGCTTGACGGACTTTTTCTGGTACCTTTTGTGACCTTGCTTTCCTCAATGCGGATTGAAAATCCATATCGCTATCACTATCACTACCCACCTCCTCAGTCTCTTCTTTCCGTTTCGGCACCGCAGCGTTAGCTCTATTATTAACCATATGAGCAATCATTTTCCCACTGGACTTAGTGAGAGGTTTAGCATCTGCTACTGCTCTTTGCTCATATTCTGGCATTGGGACATCCTCAAATGTAGCTTCTTCCTCTTCTTCTGCCTCTTCCTGACCATAGCCTTTCTGGAGTGATAGTTCAATGGCTCGATTTATATGATCCTCCTCGTCAAGTTCTACATCTTCATCCTGATCTTGCTGTAACGACATAGCAATCGCGCGATTGATATCTTCATCCTCGTCATCGTAAGTTGCATTCAAGGAGCTGGGTCCGGGTTGTCCAACTACATCATCCACGAATAGAGAATCCGGATCTTCAGACGGCATTCTTGTAGGTTTTGAATTCGATTTTCTCCTCAAGTTGGAGTACTCTTTCCTTCTTTCAGCAACTTCTCTGGCTTGAAAGTCACTGTAAGTCATATTCCTCCCATCATCTTTGGCTTTCGGTAGCCGATTCAATCCTTCGACAGGAACATCCTCGAAATCATCTTCCTCGGATTCAGATACTAAGTCCACCTTATTATTTTTCCGATCATAATCATCAACATTAATCGGTTTATTCCTATCCCCCACTCCTTTCTCCAAGGAGACCACACCTAAAGCCCAACCACCTTCAACACCATCATTCTTGACCAAAACATATTCCCTTCCCCTCTCTCCTGCAATTCTACTTGTCCCATTAACCCCAAACATCTGCTCCTCCGAATTCATTCCGTTCAAATTCATCAATCTCTGTGTCAACTCATTTCTCTCCGTAACCCTCTCAATTTGGAATTTCGAGAAAGCCATCCTATCCGGAAACATTTCTTCCAATTGTTCCTTACTCAACCCCATCCTCAATCTACTCCTCAACCTCGCCGCATTCAAGATATTATATCGATCCCCCGCTGGTAAACTCATAAAAAACTCTCCATTAAAATCGATCTTGCTGAAATCATATAAATTCACATCCTCTCCATTATGAAACTGTCTCGCATATTCTTCCAATTCCTCTGCCGACATGATTCTCGGATCTTCCGGTTTACCCATTCCTTCTATGCCATTTGTCAGTTCGGGTAAATGATATGCGTCCTTCTTGTAGAATTTTCGAGTCGTTTGGACTTGTTGCTCTGACATTCCTATCTCATCCACATATGCTAATTGTTCTTCCGGCACCACCTCTTCTTCTTCAACCGGTCTGCTTCGTCCCTCCCTTTCCCTCCTCTTCCTCTCACTATCTTCCTCCTCCGCTCTCCTCTTCATTTGTACCCCCAACAGCCTCCCTGCAGTCCTAACAGCATCTTCCCGCCTTCCCTCTCTCCTCTTCTTCCTCCCCAATACCGTTTGACGTTTCAATATGGGCGCGCCACCATCAAACACAAAAACAGGTTTAATGCCATGAAACAAAAGTTTGCAGATCCGACGGAAGAAACCCACGATATGCGAATTGCGAAGCGCATTTCCTTCTTTATCGCGCACGGCTTTGAGAAATTGGTAGATCCAGATTGAGGCATCGACGGCGAGTCGTTTGCGGTTGAGAGCTGGGAGAGGAGTTGGACGCGCGCAGGGTTGCACGATGGTCCAGAGGCCGGTGACACCCATGATGAAGGTGTTGAGTCTTTACGACTGTAGATGGATTGGATATCAGGATTGTGGTTCGCGGATCACAAAAATCGTGTCGGCAACCGTAATGTAAAGGTGAGAACAAACAGTAATTGAAGTCAAGTGGAATGAATAACTCTGAGTCCTCTGCTACACCCTTATGTGATGGTAGTATATTCATCCCATATCAAAAAGAGAGAGTTTCAAGATTCCACAATTCTCATCTCACAATGCGAATTCAAACAATAAACTTCAAAAATCTTAAATCCCACATCCGACTTCTGCCTTCACTTCCCACCTCATCTCACCAAACGCTAACCGCGTAATGACGCACATGGTCCACGCTCTCACGTGACTATCGTTCCAGCTTATCTTATCGCAAAACCCACCAAACTCATTCTCTAGTATCCATTGTTGATTCCCCTCCAAAACACCCCTCTCCCTCTCTTCTCACTCCACATCCACCACCGAACCCACAGCCATGATATCTCTCGCCCCCTCTGCTTCCACAGAGATTTCCGAATCTCCAGCTAGAAAAGAAGCACGCGCATATTTACACCATCTCCTCTGCAAAACTCTACTGGTTCATACAACAGATCATCGTATGTTTCGCGGGGAATTCAAGTGTACCGATTCTGTTCGTTTGCCTTTCTTTAAGATCTCTCTACCCGGGCGGCTCTTTTGTTACACTTAACAGTAGCATAAATATTCCTCTCAATATCGCGCATATGCGTATCCAAAGATCAAAGAAGAAAAACAAGAAGAGAAAGCTAACCCATCCCACAACCCCAGGACCTCAACGTAATCCTCTCCGAAACCTACGAATATCGCATTCCCCCCGCACCCACACCCACATCCTCCTCATCCACACAACCCCAAGATCCCACCTCCTCCGCCCCGAAATCCCAGCACCAATCCGAACCCCTCCTAAACATCACTCCCCGCTGGCTCGGTCTCGTCGTCGTCCCCGGCGCCCACATCCTACGCATCGAACTGGAAGAATTCGAAAGCCAAGTGCGCGGTCGCAAATCCTAAAAACCTGGAACCTTACCTCTTCCAATCTACTAGACGAAAACGAGATGCGCTGGTCAAAGGCACCCACCTCCCGCAATACTCCCGTCAAGACAGAAATGGTTTCTGGCTAAGACAGAAGTACCATTGCATATCCCACGTGTGATGTCGCATCGCTACAGCTCGGTAAATGTGGATGCAGAGGTATCAATATGGAGCAGACGACGATCAAACAACCAAGCATAGCCAGAATTCAACTACCTGAGTGATATTAAGCTTAATATCCATACTGTGAGGAGAGAAGATGTGGTATTTTAAAGGTTGAGATGAATGCTAGCTCAAAATCGGTAATATTTGGGGATAATCTACCACCGAGGGACATCATCGTTGAAGCATTGGAATAATTTTGTGATGATATGGATGTTAGGGACAGCAAATAACTGTCGGCAATGGTTTTAGAGTTGGTTGGTAGAATTAGTGGAGATCTGAAGATCATGAGATGGGCATTGTGGATGAATCAAGATACCTAGGGAAGACAAACTTGGAAAAGATAGCTAGGAGTTTCTCAAAACAAAAATATCAGCTCAAATGATAGAAGCATTCATTAAAAACTACAGATACAAAAGCCTCCAAGCCCATAATCGTATTCCCACCCCACCCCTCAACCCCTTTTTAGCTCCCCAGTTCACCAAACCCTCCTCTGCCCGGTTTCAACACTCGTATTCTCAGATCGTATATGATCAATTACCACCCCGTTCCGATTCCAACATTATCATCATTAGAGAAAAAGAAAAAATCATCGATCCATTCCAAGCAGAGCGGTAATAGTAGCTTTCGAAGCAAAGTTAAAGAAATCTTGGGAATACCCGCCACTAATTCAGTCCGTTCCTTTAACACCGTCACAAGCTGATTATGCCTAGACAATCTTCTCATTTAGCATCATTCTTTTCCTGAATTCAAGAGCTGTTCAACCATTATGCGAGCTCTTCTTGACGACCTCTTAGTTCACCATTGGTGATGCTACCTTGATGAGAATGAGCAATCTCCTCTTCCTCCTCCTCATCTTCGTATTCATCACCACCCTTGTGAGCTTCAGCTGGTATCCACAGACCACTCTCGTTATCATTCAGAGGTTGATCTTGGCCTGTAAGATCATGACCTTGAGCGTTACGTTGAATGTTGTTTCGTCTACGTTGAGACAAAGTACGAGCGCGAGTAGAAAGGTTGGAAGAGACGGCCGCATTGGAGTTAACCCAGTTGGTTAAAGAATCCTCACAGTCTTGGATGATAGCCTTGCTAGCTTCATATCCATCATATGCTTGTCGGGTCTCACCTGGTGTGACAGGGGTGTCATCAACAAGTTCCAAAAGATGTTTCCCGTAACCAGCAATAATAGCGACCTTTTCGCAATGTTCACGGAGAGCATCAAATTGGTAGGTGTAAGCAGCCTTGAGCTTCTCACGAGTGATGTTGGAAAGTTGAGCTTCAGCGACCAAAGATTCGGCCTCAGCACGAACCAGTTCTTGCTCAAGGACGACGATTCGTGGAGATTCTGGCTCCTTGTATTTGAGTTGAGCGATTTGATCAGTGATCTTTTGCTTGCGATCTCTGCTTGGTTGAACGGAAGCCTCGATGTTTCTGATGCTCTTGATCGTCACACGATATTGGTCATAACGATCAACATATTGGTCCTCGAGTTCACCAATTTCATAGAGCAATACACCGAGCTTGTCGGTAACATCGGATACGTCTTCATCGCAAGCCTCACCCCAAATGGAGAGTTGTTGCTATGCTATGTTAAATTGATGCACTTGAATGGGATGAATAGGATTACTTACTGCTACCTCCATTCTCTCTCTTCCGACAAGTTCCATACTGCGCATGACATTCTTCTCCATCTTCACGAGTTGACCAAGCTTTTTGGAAAGCTCTGGCCCTCTAGTGTTGAGGGCAGAGTGCGTCTTGAGTCGCATAGCATGGCCTGAATTGATAGTTGTCAGTAAATTATCTCATGAATAAAACAGCGATATCGTTCGGCATAGCTATCGCAATGAGGATTCAAATAAAGTTTCACGATAGCGACAGATATGATGATACCCGACACAGATACGCCCTATTTCGGCATATCCAGAAGAGTATGTTCATCATGTAATCGTGTCTGGAAGGGCTGTACGAGTAACTCGATGTTCTGCCTTCCCCTTGTCTGTCCCTTTTCCTATGTACAGAAACTTCCGTGTACCCCACATCCAACATGTAGAACATGTCGCAAACGTCATAGAAGAAATGTACTGACCGAGACCGCTTCTGCCGAAGAACTTTCCAGATTTGGTACTCGAAGGTGGTGGAGGGGGGTTTTGAAGTTGCGAGGCCTGCGAAGAAGAAAGAAGACTCGTCAGTAAAAGTTTACAATAATCTTGCGAAAATATATGCCATCGCCAATCGAGTTTGTGTGTATAACTTACAGTGGGAGCCCGCGATTGTCTCATAGAATATGTGCGATGCATTGTGAAGGCTGTTGGATTGATTTACTCGAAGGGTATCTTTGTTGTGTTGCGAGTAAAGGGCTTCTGTCGTTTTGAAGCTTTGGATTAGGTGTATAGTCAACACAAAGGACTGTTTTGTGTGATGATATGGATAGATTAACGAATTAATAAATTGATTGAAACGAGCAGGAAGCTTCGGGAGTGATAGATGGTTGATATTGCTTTCTTGCGGATCTGGAGAGTAAGTGGGACGGATAGACTTTTAGTTCATGACGATCATACGAATCCTGGGTCATAGTTGAGAATGGTTGTAACTTGTAACAAGGAAATGACGTCGGTTGCTTACTCAATGGGGAAAAAGGGTGATTTTCATCAGTTGACCAATCAAATCGTTTTATTTGACTAGCCGGAAACATCAACAGGATTTTGATATGCAAGGACGAACGAACTCCAATGTTATGCGTACGGAGTGCGTATGGAGGATGATCCATATCACATATCATATCACATACCGGTATTGGGTACTTACCTATGATTCTTTATGTACAAGTAGCTAGTAGATAGCTTGATCTTCATCATGGTTATATATTAAATCTTCAATATCTACTGCTATATTATAAGAAGCTCCACCACCATCCATTGTTTCAATTGAGCATTCGTTCGCATATGCATGGAACATGTCAAAACGTTGATCAACATGACTTCAAATAAGGTTCATGAACTTCAAGATCAAAGCACGACTAGACTTTATGGCAAATTCAAAGCGAAATTCAAATCATCACTTGTCAACATCAACGTCAACGTCAACGTCAACTCCAACTCCAACTTCAACTTCCACTTCAACTTCCACTTCAACTTCAATACCCACGTCATTCTTTTCTTCATCCTACTTTTGACAAATAATCCAACACGGGAACTTTTCGGAAACGCTATCTATACCCGTTTCGTCAACATCCAGTCCCGATCCCGTACTTCTTATAGAGATTCTGGTCTAGCGCCGGCAGCTATCGATCTTGACTATTACCTCAGTTCCCCCCTTTTTTCTCCTTCAAACCAAGGAACGGGGCTGTGTTTGGCAAACGGATTTGAGTTTATCTATGCCTTGGCAGATCGTTGGGTGCTGGGTCCGGTTAAACCCAATACGCGTGATCGTGACTGAGGATCACGTGTGGGATTTATTTGTATAATCTATCTTCCCTTTGTTTCTTCGTTTCCTTTCCTACGTACGAGATGTTCTTTCTTCGAATCTTCCAGTCTTTGTCTTTCTGGAACAATCACATTGCTTTGATTGTCTATCGTTTCACCAATTATACAAGTTTCCCAAAATTGATCCCTTGGGGACTTTTGGTCTGTGGATATACAAGGAGAGTAGTCATGATCAGTGGGAATACTAAGTAATTATCTACATTGTATAGAGTACCTGGTAACCTTCAATCAAATGCTCTCGATGAACAATGTTATATGCTAGGTAGGTAGCAAATGAAGTCAGACTTCTTGGGCTTGAGCAAAATAGTTGATCTTAAGGCTGGAAGTCTCCCAAAACCCTCGATACCTGGATTGGTGATAGGGATGGAAAATTGACCTTGTAATTTTCAGAAGTACTAGGTAGTTCTTTGACTTACTCGACTGAACATGAACTTGATATGCGTAAAATCTCATGAATCCTCAAGGACAATCGAATCCCCTCGACCCGATAAGCAAGAGTAACATTTCTTTGTGGGTCATTGAGTGCTGAATACAAAGGAATACAAAGGAATTGATACTTCCTGGAACCATCACCACAAAGAAGACACCAATTTTGACTTCCTGTCTGTAACTATGCAGACAAACAGAACAATCCCCTCAAATCCCATATATAAACACCAACATCTTCCCCAAATCTTTTCATCCCCCGAGTCTATCGCAACCGCAAACCTACTTTCTTGAAACAGATAAAGACACGAATAGAGAGTAGCAACCAACCCCCAAACCCCATCCAAGATGAAATCCATAACTCTAGCCAGTCTATCGACCCTCATCACACTCACCACCGCAATCCAACTACCAAACCCAGAGCCACACTGTTCCAACCGCACCCATCCATCGCACAGTAATCATACTAGAGTGTCGACTTATCAATCCATACCAACCACGCTGATCACATTACCCGGTGCTGTCTTTGTGCAGACGACGATGTCAACCGCCGCTCAAACTACAGATTGAGAATGCCCGGACATGACGCCAGTTGTGTGTGCAAGAATAAGGGCTAGATGTGCATGAATGGTAAGTGGCGAGAGAAGAGAGAAGATATTAGATCTTCTTGTTCTTGTTCTTGGGGTTTGCTGGGGTTTCTTATTATCTGAATATTAATATTATTTTTTTCCACTTTGATTTTTGAATGTTGAATGTTGAATTGTGCCATTATATATCGTGATTTTGGGCTTTTGGATCATGATACCTACCTACCTGTCATATACAACCTTACCTTTTACTTAACCTACATTTTACATGACTATATGGCATAATATCATCCCATCCCTTTTGACGACATGAACATCTATCAGTCTTCCTATCACTTCATTTTTATGCAGATCTCATCTACGATTTTGAGACAACACGTGATCGTTTTGCTCCTATCATATCACATCGTAAGATACATATCAAATATCCTCAATATCGCAAGCGACATTATGATCTGAGTGAAAACCTTGCTAGATCCTTCTTAACCATTTCCTCTCTTTGTTTGAATCATTGCTATTGGTGTTAGCATGTCTCATCACGATACGTTCACATTACCAAAAAACTCTTTCGACATCCCTTCCCTTCACTTTACTTCACTTCCCTAAGTTCACCTCCCTTCTCCAAGCTCTCTACCCTGGTAGTCATACCGAGAATTTGGGACCGTGCGACAGCAAGCATGGCATGGATAACCGACGATACGAGCGAAAGATAACAGAATCAATTAATCGTGATCTACAACGCAGAGACTCCGAGATAAGGAGATGGGATTGAATTGAACTGAATTGAATTGAATTGAATTGAATTCCTTCTACTCCATCAGCACGATTGAAGTACATACTCGAGTGTGCTCGTACAATAAATTAAAAACGTACCAAGATGTCTCCAGATATTAACAATTCATAATCAATTGCCCCGGTGAAATGGAAATCCGCATCATTTCAAGTACTTTCGTCCCATCCTATTCTTCAGCTGCGAGGTACTCTACCTCGTTTACGGTGTACCTGCTCATCGTCGTTATTGATCAAAAGCTTGAATCCGGAATCCTGCAGATAAAAGGCCATTGACCATGGATCATGACCATAACCATCATCGTAACGAGGTAACCATCTAAAAAGCGGGGAAGAGCTCTTGCGGAGTTACGGAAATTGTCTTACTCATTGAGGAAGTTGATAGGTCAATTGCAATTCATCAAAAGTCGTTGAGAGGTTGACTACATTGGATCTAATCCTGAATGGGAAGGTGCTCACTGCAATAGAATACCGATGATTAAGCTTTTGGTGGTCCTTGGCAGATGCACCTGCCGCATATGTTATAAAGCTTCAAAGCTACCCTGGTGTACCTTATTACATGGCTCGGATGATACTTTTTCGTATCACATCGGCTTGCCATGGCGGGGCATGTCAATATCATCGTGAATGATCATTCGCTCAGACATGATCTTCATCTGCAAGTACCAAAATTGTGCAGGCGACATACATGAGGGTTGCCAGGTACAAGGGGAAATTCGATGTTGTGTGATCCGAGGTGTTGAAGGTAAAATAAAATTGACAGAGGTTGGGGAAAGTGTTAATAAAGAGCTACATTTCCTTACCGTCATGTTGGTTCTTCTACCTCTTCACCTCCTTCTCTAGCCACCGCTTCTTTCCTCCTTCCTTTCCTCACCGTTTCTCCCTATTCATTTTTGAAGATTCAATCGATTGCCTGTCAATTGATATCATCAAGCTTCTTCAATCATGATGTATCCCAAAACCGCCATTTGTGCGGGTCTGCTTTCCCAAGCTCTTCCAGCATATGGTGCTGTCATGGAGAAATTGGCTGCCGCACCCAGCGGATGGACTGCTGCTTCGGAAACAGATTCAACTGCAGCCATCACCCTCACAGTTGGTCTCGCTATGCAGAACCTCGATCAATTGGAAGCCAAACTTCTTGCCGTTTCCACACCAGGAAACGCAGAGTATGGACATCATCTCGATATCGATGAGGCCAATGCTTTGTTTGCCCCTTCTGCGGATGCAAGCAGCGCGGTTACTTCATGGTTGACAAGCGCTGGTGCTCGAAATATCGTGAGCGATGGATCGACCATTTCCTTCGCCACCACAATTGAGAAGGCCAATTCAATGCTTAATGCATCATTCAAAAGCTACACAAGTAATGGCGTAACGAAAGTTCGAACTACTCAATACTCCGTCCCGGATGACGTTGCCGAACACATCGAGCTCATCTCTCCAACAACTTACTTCGGAAAGACAGTCGCGAATGCGCCAACTAAGGTCACAAAGAGAACTACTTCACCTTCGAAAGTAACAGCTGATGCTTCTTGCTCAACATCCATTACTCCTAAGTGCATCAAGGAATTATACAACATTGGAAATTATACCCCCTCAGTTTCATCCGGTAGCAGAATCGGATTCGGTAGTTTCCTCAACGAATCAGCTCTCTATGCCGATCTCTTCCAATATGAGAGTTACTTTGGTATCCCAGAACAAAACTTCACAGTTACTCTCATCAATGGAGCTACCAACGATCAAAATGAAGCTACTGCTTCAAGTGGTGAAGCAAACCTTGATGTTCAAAACATCATTGGTGTTGCTCATCCTTTACCTGTTCAAGAATTCATCACTGGTGGCTCCCCACCATTCATCCCTAACATTGACTTTCCACTGCCGGCCAATAATTCCAATGAGCCATATTTGCCATACTATGAGTACTTGTTGTCTCAACCAAACTCTGCTTTACCACAAGTCATCTCAAACTCTTATGGTGATATTGAAGATGTATGTTTTCTCCGATTCTCTTTGTCCTTCATCAGATGGTTCATTTGCTAACCCATCATTCAGACAGTTCCATATGCCTACGCTGTACGAGTTTGCAACTTGATCGGTATCATGGGTCTCCGTGGTATCTCCGTCCTTGAATCCTCAGGAGACACTGGAGTAGGAGCCGGTTGTGTTGCAAACGATGGTCTCAACACTCCATACTTCCAACCTCAATTTCCTGGTACATGCCCATATATTACATCTGTAGGAGGTACTCAAGCTGTAGCTCCCGAAGTTGCTTGGGATGATGGTTCAGGAGGTTTCTCAAACTACTTCCCTACTGCTTGGTACCAAGTAGCTGCCGTTGATGAATACTTAAGCAAACACATTAGTCCAAGCACCAAGGAATACTATGAGAGCTACACTAATTTCTCAGGAAGAGGTTTCCCTGATATTTCGGCTCATAGTTTGACTCCTGAGTATGTTCTCATGCCCCATTAAACCTTAATAAACACTTACTAACCTGAAACTAGTTACCAAGTTGTTTACGATGGTGAACTTTCTCGTTCAGGTGGAACCTCCGCCGCTGCTCCTGTCGTTGCTGGTATTCTCGGTCTTCTTAACGACGCACGATTCAAAGCAGGAAAACCAGCTTTAGGATTTGTTAATCCTCTCCTTTATCTTCTCGGCAAAGGAGCTCTTAATGATATCACCGAAGGAGCTGCTATTGGATGCAATGGTGTCAATGGACAGACTGGCAAGCCTGTGCCTGGAGGAGCAGTTATTCCATACGCAAGTTGGAATGCGACAAAGGGATGGGATCCAGTTACAGGATTGGGAACACCAAACTTTGAGAAATTGAAGAAACTCGTCTTGAGTTATTAAACTCGTTCCCGGCACAGTGGATCAGTGGATGATGGGTTGAGGAGCTAGAGATGAAAAGGTTCAAAAGCCTATAGAGGATTTGTATATAAATTACGCAGAAACGAATAATTGCAATAGTAAAGTAAATTGATAATTCTTAAAAGCATGATCTCTTCCCATTATAATTCATCATGTAGCTTTTTCATGATCAGACACCTCATGTACGAGTATATGTGATTGTGTACAGTATAGGCACACAAAGTCTAACCGAACCGAACCCGATCGGATCGGGTAAAGATACCCTCCTCTTCCCTAATGGGTATTAGGCACTAGGTAGGTAGGTACGTGGTCCGTACGTAGTAGTTGCATAGATACCAGATAACCTTAGATAACCTTAGATATCGTATCATTAGATAATAATACATCCACATATGAGATGCTTACGTATGATAGATAGATATGTGGGTAGGTAGGTAGGTAGGTATCTTACGAGTATCTATATACAGCTATCTAGTTGTAGTCGTAGACTCGCACGCAGCTAACCTAACTGATAACTTTGTCACTATATCTAATTGTGATGATTGAGTCGTAGTTGAGAAACTTTGGAATTCCTGGGGTCTGTAGCTAGCTAGATACTGGTACTGGTGGACATGATAAGGCAGAGATGATAAATAAATTTAATAAGATTGGAGATCTGAACTTTGAGATTTGGAGTTCTGGAATTAAGAAGCAATTTAAAGGTTTGGATTTACGCACCTAGTATGTTGCGGAAGAAAGGAGAAGGAGGTTTTCTACTGCAGCTGAGCTGAGAGAAAGGGAACTGATGACGATGACGATAGATTGCATATTTGATATTTATGTACTGGGGTTATATGCAATGCAATGCATGAACTACTAGGTACTTATCTAGTTATCCAGATATATTCGGAGTCGGAGTTTTCTGTTGGACAAATCGTCTTGTTATGTCATGTGAGGGAAGAAAAAGCTGTGCTACTTCTTCTTTCCTTTCTGTGCTTTCTTTTCTTCGTTGCTTTTACTTGATACTATTCACAATTGTTGTCTCTTGTTTTTGCAATCGAAATTGCGATTGTGTGATTCTCTTTTATTCTAGAGTTTCATACTCTAACTACACAGGTAGTAATTAAGTAAAGAAATCAATCTTCCGAAGTGCAACTCTCAAATCACTCACTCCCCCGAATCGAGACGGTAACATCGCAAAGAATTTCTTTTTATAAAACGAGCAAGATGTCGTTGAATATTAGACAAACAGTGGTTTTCCTTTTGTTCTTCGCAACGACAATTCTAGCAGGTCGCTTTTCGGATTTCTCGCATGCGAAGGGGTATCATCCGGATTTGAAAGACAGAGTGGAGGGGAATAGGAAGAGGAATCATCCTGGGAATGGGCATGGGTATGGGAATGGGACGGAGGAGTTTAGGTTCCTGAATAAACATACGGAGGGTGAGTTTTAGTTGGGGGGTTTGAGAGATTTGGAGGAATAGGAGAGGGGAGGAGGGAGGAGGGGATGTTGCATCGTGCTGGGTTGTGAGATTCAGAGCTAACGAATGACATTGCGTAGAATATAGAGTTAAATCTCTCCCCGATATTCCTTTTGATATCGGAGAAATGTATGCGGGTTTAATGCCAATTGATATGAAGAATAAATCAAGAGGGCTTTATTTTGTCTTTGAACCGACGGTTGGAGAACCGGTTGACGAAGTTACCATTTGGTTGAATGGAGGACCTGGTGAGTTGTACTTGTAGCTTACTTTGATATTTGGGATGGAAAAGTGTAAAGAAGAAACTAATGATCAAAATAGGCTGCAGTTCTTTAGAAGCCTTCTTTCAAGAAAATGGACGGTTTATTTGGAGTTGGGGAATGTATACTCCGCAGATTAATCCATATTCTTGGGTTAATCTTACGAATGTTCTTTGGTGTGTACAATTACTGCTCTTACTGTATCCATCTGAGAGGAACCCATGACTGATAGTGAAAAGGGTTGAACAACCAGTTGGAACAGGATTCTCGATTGGTGAAGTGACTGCTACAACTGAAGAAGATATCGCAGAGGATTTTGTCAACTTTTTCTTGAACTTCCAAAAGACGTTTGGGATTAAGAATTTCAAGATATATGTTACAGGAGAAAGTTATGCAGGAAGATATGTCCCGTATATATCATTGGCTATGTTGGAGAGAAATGATACGAAGTATTTTGATGTGTCTGGTAAGAATTTTCTAGTCATCGAATTTCAAGTGATTCTATCACTAACATCAAACAGGAGCTTTAGCTTATGACCCCGTCATTGGCTCCTATGTATATGCCCAACAAGAAGCACCAGCCGTTCCATTCCTTCTCCAGAATAATAACATATTCGGTCTCAACGCAAGTTTTGTAGCTCATTTAGAAGCGCTTCATCAATCATGCGGCTATTCAGATTTTATATCGCAATATTTGACTTTTCCACCATCAGGTGTTCAACCCCCTAAATACTTCGACTACAACAATGAGACTGATCTAGCATGTGATCTCTGGGGATCGATCTACAATGCAGCATACGGACCAAACCCCTGTTTCAATGTTTACGAAATCGTTACTCAATGCCCTCTTCCATCCGATCCACTAGGTTATCCAACGGACTTACAGTATCTATATCCAGGATTCGATCAAATCTATTTCAACCGCACAGATGTGAAGAGAGCCATGCATGCACCCATGGAAATCGATTGGAGCGAATGTTCCGGCCCCGTATTCATCGGAGGAGACGACGGCGAAGGAGGACCCGAACAAGAAGGTGATCTCAGTGCAGATCCTATTCAATCCGTTCTCCCCCGCGTCATCGAAGCCACCAATCGTGTTCTCATTGCTAATGGAAATCTCGACTACGAAATCCTCACCAATGGCACACTTCTCGCGATTCAAAACATGACGTGGGGAGGAAAATTGGGGTTTCAAGAGAAACCAGCGAAACCGATTGTAATTACGCTACCGGATTTGCAGTATGGGAATTTGTTTATTGATGAGGGGTTTGGACCGGTGGATGAACCGCAGGGAACGATGGGAGTGCAGCATTTTGAACGCGGGTTGATGTGGGCGGAGACTTTTCTCAGTGGGCATATGCAGCCGCAGTTTCAGCCCAGGAGTAGTTATAGACATTTGCAGTGGGTTTTGGGGAGGATTGATGAATTGTAGGTAGATACTTTCAATAGATCGATGTGTGAGAAGTTGAGATTGGACTGGTAGGTGTGAAGACTTGTTGATGAATTTATATTATATTGATGAGGAATGAGTGGCGAATGTGGAATCTTTTGAAAGTGGTTTGTTCATTTTTCAAAGGATAAGATATTGATAGGTACCTAGTTAGATGTAATGAAAGCTGGTGATGTTGGTATATATATATATATATATGTATATATTGGAAAGTAGTCGGTCGTAGGACTCCAATCTCCAAACTTCAAAAGCTGAGCTGAGCTGAGCTGAGCTGATAGATAATTGGTAATTGATAATTGATGATGCATAATGAAGGTAGGTAAATATTTCCCTTCTTCTAACATCTAATTAACTTAAGTCTTATATTGCTCTATCAAGACGAAGAGTGAAGAGTGGAGAGTGAAGATTTAACCTATCAACCGGCTTCGTACCAAGGTATGTTTCGATTATCGATTATAGCAACGAATAGATGAATGAATGAATGAATAAACAAGCAAATCAAAAGGAGATAAATCTATATATTACCTAGTTGTATATATAATAGATTTAAGCACAGTCAAATAATATCTGCATCTGCATCTGCATTTCATGATTATACATCCTGGTAATTTTTACTCTCCCCATTTTCCTCTTCCACCTCCCCCTTCCTCCTCTCTTCCAACTACCTATCCCACCGAACATCCCCAAACCAATCAATCAATCCTCCTCCACTCTACCAGCAAGCAACAACC